>JAUPTC010001180.1:0-27894 GCA_030762895.1 Sophora flavescens
AATAAGCTTTCCAACAAGGTATCATATGCCTTAATTGGGGTTAAGATTTGTAAGTTAGGCCAATTTAAGTGAAGGAACATCATGGACTGCGCAATGATCCATGCCAAAGAACTCGGGACCCAATTTAGCCTTGATTTTGGCCTAATTTGACAATTCTTGTGAAACCTGAAATTAATGGTCTATTCCTTATCTTTCTAGGACAGCAAGATCACCGAAATCCGATATTTGTAGCTCTAGTAATCCTCTGTGCAAGGCAACAAGGTCAGGATGAGTGAAAAATCCCAAATTAACCATGTTTAGAAATTAAGCCCAATAATGTAAAAGCAAAAACAATGATTGTAAAAGTTGTCTAATTTCCGTCTCTCTCTGGCTTGCGCGGCTGTAAACTGCTATTTATTCTTATTAATCCTGACCTAACCCAAGACCAAATTGAGGGCCTCTGAATAAGAATTCCAACAAGGTATCATATGCCTTAATTGGGCTTAAGATGAGTAAGTTAGGCCAATTTAAGTGAAGGAACATCATGGACTGCGCATCTGATCCGTCCCGGGGTCGGGACCCAATTTAGCCTTGATTTTGGCCTAATTTGACAATTCTTGTGAAACCTGAATTTTTGTCTCTTCCTTATCTTTCTAGGGACATCAAGATCACCAAAATCCAATATCCGCAGCTCTAGTTATGCTCTGCGCAAGGCAACGAGGTCAGAATGAGTGAAAAATCCGAAAATTAACAATGTTTAGCAATTAAGCCCAATAATGTAAAAGCAAAAACAATGATGGTAAAAGTTGTCTAATTTCCGTCTCTCTCTGGCTTGTGCGGCTGTAAACTGCTATTTATGCTTATTAATCCTCACCTAACCCTAGACCAAATTAAGGGCCTCTGAATAAGCTTTCCAACAAGGTATTATATGCCTTAATTGGGCTTATGATGAGTAAGTTAGCCCCATTTAAGTGAAGGAACATCAGGGAGTGTGCTCTGATCCATGCCAGAGAACTCGGGACCCAATTTAGCCTTGATTTTGGCCTAATTTGACAATTCTTGTGAAACTTGAAATTGTAGGTCTCTTCCTTATCTTTCTAGGGACAGCAGGATCACCAAAATATGATATCTTTAGCTCTAGTTATGCTCTGTGAAAGGCAACAAGGTCAGGATGAGTGAAAAATCCGAAAATTAACAATGTTTAGCAATTAAGCCCAATAATGTTAAAGCAAAAACAATGATTGTAAAAGTTGTCTAATTTCCGTCTCTCTCTGGCTTGTGCGGCTGTAAACTGCTATTTAGGTTTATTAATCCTCACCTAACCCTAGACCAAATTAAGGGCCTCTGAGTAAGTTTCCCAACAAGGTATCATATGCCTTAATAGGACTTAAGATGAGTAAGTTAGGCCCATTTAAGTGAAGGAACATCATGGAGTGTGCACTGATCCGTGCCAGAGAACTCGAGACCCAATTTAGCCTTGATTTTGGACTAATTTGACAATTCTTGTGAAACCTGAAATTGTAGGTCTCTTCCTTATCTTTCTATGTACAGCAAGATCACCAAAATATGATATCTGTAGCTCTAGTTATGCTCTGTGAAAGGCAACAAGGTCAGGATGAGTGAAAAATCCGAAAATTAACAATGCTTAGCAATTAAGCCCAATTATGCCCAATAATTTAAAAGCAAAAACAATGATTGTAAAACTTGTCTAATTTCCATCTCTCTTTGGCTCGTGTGGATGTAATATGCTATTTATGCTTATTAATCCTGACCAAACCCAAGACCAAATTAAGGGCCTCTGGATATACTTTCCAACAAGGTGTCATATGCCTTAATTGAGCTTAAGATGAGTTAGTTAGGCCCAATGAAGTGAAGGAACGTCATGGACTGCGCACTGATCCGCGCTAGAGAACTCGGGTTCCAATTTAGCCATGATTTTGGCCTAATTTGACAATTCTTGTGAAACCTGAAATTGTAGGTATCTTCCTTATCTTTCTATGGACAGCAAGATCACGAAAATCCGATATTTGTTGCTCTAGTTATACCCCGCGCAAGGCAACAAAGACAGGATGAGTGGAAAATACGAAAATTAACAATGTTTAGCAACTAATCCAAATAATGTAAAAGCAAAAACATTGATTGTAAAAGTTCTCTATTTTCCGTCTCTCTCTGGCTTGTGCTGCTGTAAACTGCTATTTATGCTTATTTATCATGACCTAACCTAGACCAAATTAAGGGGCTCTGAATAAGCTTTCCAACAAGGTATCATATGTCTTAATTGGGCTTGAGATGACTAAGTTAGGCCCATGTAAGTGAAGGAATATCATGGACTGCGCAACGATCCGTGCCAGAGAACTCGGGATCCAATTTAGCATTATTTTTGTCCTAATTTGACAATCCTTGTGAACGCTGAAATTGTAGGTCTCTTCCTTATCTTTCTAGAGACAGCAAGATCACCAAAATCCGATATCTGTAGCTCTAGTTATGCTCCGGGCAAGGCAACATGGTCAAGATCAGTGAAGAATCTGAAAATAACAATGTTTAGCAATGAAGCCCAATTAAACCCAGTAATGTAAAAGCAAAAACAATGATTGTAAAAGTTGTCTTATTTTCGTCTCTCTCTGGCAACTGCTATTTATGTTTATTAATCCTGACCTCACCCTAGACCAAATTAAGGGCCTCTGAATAAGCTTTCCAACAAGGTATCATAAGCCTTAATTGGGGTTAAGATTTGTAAGTTAGGCCAATTTAAGTGAAGGAACATCATGGACTGCGCAATGATCCACGCCAAAGAACTCGGGACCCAATTTAGCCATGATTTTGGCCTAATTTGACAATTCTTGTGAAACCTGAAATTAATGGTCTATTCCTTGTCTTTCTAAGACAGCTAGATCACCGAAATCCGATATCTGTAGCTCTAGTAATCATCTGTGCAAGGCAACAAGGTCAGGATGAGTGAAAAATCCAAAAATTCACAATGTTTAGCAATTAAACCCAATAATGTAAAATTAAAAACAATGATTCCAAAAGTTGTTTAATTTCCGTCTCTCTTGGGCTTGTGCGGCTTTAATTTTCGTCTCACTCTGGCTTGTGCGACTATAAACTGCTACTTATTCTTATCAATCCTGACCTATCCCTAGACCAAATTAAGGGCCTCTGAATAAGCATTCCAACAAGGTATCATATGCCTTAATTGGGTTTAGGATGAGTAAATTATGCCCATTTAAGTGAAGGAACATCATGGACTGCGCACTGATTTGTGCCAGAGAACTCGGGACCCAATTTAGCCTTTATTTTGGCATAATTTGATAACTCTTGTGAAACTTGAAATTGTAGGTCTCTTCCTTATCTTTCTAGGGACAACAAGATCACCAAAATCCGATATCAATAGCTCTAGTTATGCTCTGCTCAAGGAAACAAGGTCTGGATAATTGAAAAATCTGAAAATTAACAATGTTTAACAATTAAGCCCAATAATGTAAAAGCTAAATAACGATTGTAAAAGTTGTCTAATTTCCGTCTCTCTCTGGCTTGTGTGGCTGTAAACTGCTATTTATACTTAATAATCTTGACATAATCCTAGACCAAATTAAGGGCCTCTGAATAAGCTTTCAAACATTGTATCATATGCCTTAATTGGGCTTAAGATGAGTAAGTTAGGCCCATTTAATTGAAAGAACATCATGGACAGTGCACTGATCCATGCCAGAGAACTCGGGACCCAATTTAGCCTTGATTTTGGCCTAATTTGACAATTCTTGTGAAACCTGAAATTGTAGGTCTCTTCCTTATCTTTCTTAGGACAGCAAGATTACCAAAATCCAATATCTGTAGCTCTAGTTATGCTCTACACAAGGCAACAAGGTCAGGATGAGTGAAAAATCCAAAAATTAACAATGTTTAGCAATTAAGCCCAATAATGTTAAAGAAAAAACAATGATTGTAAAAGTTGTCTAATTTCTGTCTCTCTCTGGCTTGTGCGGCTTTAAACTGCTATTTATGCTTATTAATCCAGACCTCACCATAGACCAAATTAAAGGCCACTGAATAAGCTTTCGAAAAGGTATCATATGCCTTAATTGGGCTTAAGATTAGTAAGTTAGACCAATTTAAGTGAAGGAACATCATGGACAGCGCATTGATCCTGGCCAGAGAACTTGGGACCTAATTTAGCCTTGATTTTGGCCTAATTTGACAATTCTTGTGAAACCTGAAATTGTAGGTTTCTTCCTTATCTTTATATGGACAACAAGATCACCGAATTTCGATATATGTAACTCTAGTTATGCTGTGCGCAAGGCAACAAGGTTAGGATGAGTGAAAAATCCGAAAATTAACAATATTTAGCAATTATGCCCAATAATGTAAAAGCAAAAAAATAATTGTAAAAGTTGTCTAATTTCCATATCTTTCTGGCTCGTGCGGCTGTAAACTGCTATTTATGCTTGTTAATCCAGACAAAACCCTAGGCCAAATTAAGGGCCTCTGAATAAGCTTTCCAACAATGTATCATATTCCTTAATTGTGCTTAAGATGAGTTAGTTAGGCCCATTTAAGTGAAGGAACATCGTGGACTGCGCACTGATCCGCGCCAGAGAACTCGGGTCCCAATTTAGCCTGGATTTTGACCTAATATGACAATTCTTGTGAAACCTGAAATTGTAAGTCTCTTCCTTATCTTTATAGGGACAGCAAGATCACCAATTTTCGATATATGTACATCTAGTTATGCTCTGCGCATGGCAACAAGGTCAGGATGAATGAAAAATCCGAAAATTAACAATACTTAGCAATTATGCCCAATAATGTAAAAGCAAAAACATTGATTGTAAAAGTTGTCTAATTTCCATCTTTTTCTGGCTCGTGCGGCTGTAAACTGCTATTTTTGCTTATTAATCCTGACCAAACCCTAGACCAAATTAAGGGCCTCTGAATAAGCTTTCCAACAATGTATCATATGCCTTAATTGAGCTTAAGATGAGTTAGTTAGACCCATTTAAGTGAAGGAACATCATGGACTGCGCAATAATCCGCTCCAGAGAACTCGGGTCCCAATTTAGCCTTGATTTTGACCTAATTTGACAATTCTTGTGACACTTGAAATTGTAGGTCTCTTCCTTATGTTTCTAGGGACAACAAGATCACCAAAATCCGATATCTGTAGCTCTAGTTATGCTCTGCGCAAGGCAACAACGTCAGGGTGAGTGAAAAATCCAAAAATTAACAATGTTTAGCAATTAAGCCCAACAATGTAAAAGCAAAAACAATGATTGTAAAAGTTGTCTAATTTCTATCTCTTTATGTCTTGTTCGGCTGTAAACTGCTATATATGCTTATTAATCCTGACCTAGCCCTAGACCAAGTTAAGGGCCTCTGAGTAAGCTTTCCAACTTGGTATCATATGCCTAAATTGGGCTTAAGATGAGTAAGTTAGGCCCATTTAAGTGAAGGAACATCATGGACTGCGCACTGATCCGTGCCAGAGAACTCGGGACCCAATTTTGCCTTGATTTTTGCCTAATTTGACAATTCTTGCGAAACCTGAAATTCTAGGTCTCTTCCTTATCTTTCTAGGGACAGCAAGATCACAAAAATCTGATATCTGTAGCACTAGTTATGCTCTGCCAAGGCAACAATGTCAGGATGAGTGAAAAATCCTATAATTAACAATGTTTAGCAATTAAGCCCAATAATGTAAAAGTAAAAACAATGATCGTAAAAGTTGTCTAATTTCCGTCTCTCTCTTGCTTTAGCGGCTGTAAACTGTTATTTATGCTTATGGATCCCCACCTATCACTAGACCAAATTAAGGGCCTCTGAATAAGCTTTCCAACATGGTATCATATGCCTTAATTGGGCTTAAGATGAGTAAGTTAAGCCCATTTAAGTGAAGGAACATCATTGACTGAGCACTGATCCCCGCCATAGAACTCGGAAACCAATTTAGGCTTGATTTTGTCCTAATTTTACAATTCTTGTGAAACCTGTAATTGTAGGTCTCATCCTTATCTTTCTAGAGACAGCAAGATCACCAAAATCCGATATATGTAGCTCTAGTTATGCTCTGCGCAATGCAACAAGGTCAGGATGAGTTAAAAATACGAAAATTAACATTGCTTAGTAATTAAGCCCAATAACGTAAAATAAAAAACAATGATTGTAAAAGTTGTCTAATTTTCGTCTCTCTCTGGCTTGTGCGGTCGTAAACTGCTATTTATGCTTATCAATCCTGACCTAATCCTAGACCAAATTAAGGGCCTCTGAATAAGCTTTCCAACAAGGTATCATATGCCTTAATAGTGCTTAAGATGAGTAAGTTAGGCCCATTAAATTGAAGGAACATCATGGACTGCGCACTGATCCGCGCCAGAGAACTCGGGTCCCAATTTAGCCTTGATTTTGGACTAATTTGACAATTCTTGTGAAACCTGAAATTGTAGGTCTCTTCCTTATCTTTATAGGGACATCAAGATCACCAAAAATTCGATATATGTACCTCTAGTTATGCTCTGCGCAAGGCAACAAGGTCAAGATGAGTGAAAAATCCGAAAATTAAAAATATTTAGCAATTATGCCCAATAATGTCAAAGCAAAAACAATGATTGTAAAAGTTGTCTAATTTCCATCTCTTTCTAGCTCGTGCGGCTGTTAACTGCTATTTATGCTTATTAATCCTGACCAAACCCTAGACCAAATTAAGGGCCTCTGAATAAGCTTTCCAACAATGTATCATATGCCTTAATTGAGCTTAAGATGAGTTAGTTAGGCCCATTTAAGTGAAGGAACATCATGGACTATGCATTGATCCGCTCTAGAGAACTCGGGTCCCAATTTAGCCTTGATTTTGGACTAATTTGACAATTCTTATGAAACCTGAAATTGTAGGTCTCTTCCTTATCTTTCTAGGGACAGCAAGATCACCAAAATCCGATATCTGTAGCTCTAGTTATGCTCTACGCAAGGCAACAAGGTCGGGATGAGTGAAAAATCCAAAAATTAACAATGTTTAGCAATTAAGCCCAAAAATGTAAAAGCAAAAACAATGATTGTAAAAGTTGTTTAATTTCTGTCTCTCGATGGCTTGTTTGACTGTAAACTGCTATATATGCTTATTAATCCTGACCTAACCGTAGACCAAATTAAGGGCCTCTGAGTAAGCTTTCCAACATGGTATCATATGCCTTAATTGGGCTTAAGATGTGTAAGTTTGGGCCATTTAAGTGAAAGAACATCATGGACTGCGCACTGATCCGTGCCAGAGAACTCGGGACCCAATTGAGCCTTGATTTTGGCCTAATTTGACAATTCTTGCGACACCTGAAATTGTAGGTCTCTTCCTTATCTTTCTAGGGACAGCAAGATCACAAAAATCTGATATCTGTAGCACTAGTTATGCTCTGCGCAAGGCAACAAGATTAGGATTAGTGAAAAATCCTAAAATTAACAATGTTTAGCAATTAAGCCCAATAATCTAAAAGCAAAAACAATGATAGTAAAAGTTGTCTAATTTCCGTCTCTCTCTGGCTTGAGCGGCTGTAAACTGCTATTTATGCTTATTGATCCCCACCTATCACTAGACCAAATTAAGGGCCTCTGAATAAGCTTTCCAACATGGTATCACATGCCTTAATTGGGCTTAAGATGAGTAAGATAGGCCCATTTAAGTGAAGGAACATCATTGACTGAGCACTGATCCGCGCCAGAGAACTCGGGACCCAATTAGCCTTGATTTTCTCCTAATTTTACAATTCTTGTGAAACCTGAAATTGTAGGTCTCATCCTTATCTTTCTAGAGACAGCAAGATCACCAAAATTCGATATATGTACCTCTAGTTATGCTCTGCGCAAGGCAACAAGGTCAGGATGAGTGAAAAATCCGAAAATTATAAATATTTAGCAATTATGCCCAATAATGTAAAAGCAAAAACAATGATTGTAAAAGTTGTCTAATTTCCATCTCTTTCTGGCTCGTGCGGCTGTTAACTGCTATTTATGCTTATTAATCCTGACCAAACCCTAGACCAAATTAAGGGCCTCTGAATAAGCTTTCCAACAATGTATCATATCCCTTAATTGAGCTTAAGATGAGTTAGTTAGGCCCATTTAAGTGAAGGAAAATCATGGACTGCGCATTGATATGCGCCAGAGAACCCGGTTACCAATTTAGCCTTGATTTTGGACTAAATTGACAATTCTTGTGAAACCTGAAATTGTAGGTCTCTTCCTTATCTTTCTAGGGACAGCAAGATCACAAAAATCTAATATCTGTAGCTCTAGTTTTGCTCTGAGCTAGGCAACAAGGCCAGGATGAGTGAAAAGTTTAAAAATTAACAATGTTTAGCAATTAAGCCACAATGTAAAAGCAAAAACAATGATTGTAAAAGTTGTCTAATTTCCGTCTCTCGATGGCTTGTTTGGCTGTAAATTGCTATATATGCTTATTAATCCTTACCTAACCCTAGACCAAATTAAGGGCCTCTGAGTAAGCTTTCCAACAAGGTATCATATTCCTTAATAGTGCTTAAGATGAGTAAGTTAGGCCCATTAAAGTGAAGGAACATCATGGACTGCGCACTGATCCGCGCCAAAGAACTCGGGTCCCAATTTAGCCTTGATTTTGGCCTAATTTGACAATTCTTGTGAAACCTGAAATTGTAGGTCTCTTCCTTATCTTTATAGGGACAGCAAGATCACCGAAAATTCGATATACGTATCTCTAGTTATGCTCTGCGCAAGGCAAAATGGTTAGGATGAGTGAAAAATCCGAAAATTAAAAATATTTAGCAATTATGCCCAATAATGTAAAAGCAAAAACAATGATTGTAAAAGTTGTCTAATTTCCATCTCTTTCTGGCTCGTGCGGCTGTTAACTGCTATTTATGCTTATTAGTCCTGACCAAACCCTAGACCAAATTAAGGGCCTCTGAATAAGCTTTCCAACAATGTATCATATCCCTTAATTGAGCTTAAGATGAGTTAGTTAGGCTCATTTAAGTGAAGGAACATCATGGATTGCGCATTGATATGCTCCAGAGAACTCGGGTCCCAATTTAGCCTTGATTTTGGACTAATTTGACAATTCTTGTGACACCTGAAATTGTAGGTCTCTTCCTTATCTTTCTAGGGACAGCAAGATCACCAAAATCCGATTTCTGTAGCTCTAGTTATGCTCTGCGCAAGGCAACAAGGTCGGGATGAGTGAAAAATCCCAAAATTAACAATGTTTAGCAAT
This sequence comes from Sophora flavescens, assembly GCA_030762895.1. Taxonomy (NCBI): domain Eukaryota; kingdom Viridiplantae; phylum Streptophyta; class Magnoliopsida; order Fabales; family Fabaceae; genus Sophora; species Sophora flavescens. Next base: position 9,212 of record JAUPTC010001180.1, read on the forward strand.
TAAGTCAACAATGCAAAAGCAGAAACAATGATTGTAAAAGTTGTCTAATTTCTGTCTCTCGATGGGTTGTTTGGCTGTAAACTGCTATATATGCTTATTAATCCTGACCTAACCCTAGACCAAATTAAGGGCCTCTGAGTAAGCTTTCCAACATGGTATCATATGCCTTAATTGGGCTTAAGATGTGTAAGTTTGGGCCATTTAAGTGAAAGAAAATCATGGACTGCGCACTGATCCGTGGCAGAGGACTCGGGACCCAATTTAGCCTTGATTTTGGCCTAATTTGACAATTCTTGCGAAACCCGAAATTGTAGGTCTCTTCCTTATCTTTCTAGGGACAGCAAGATCACAAAAATCTGATATCCGTAGCACTAGTTATGCTCTGCGCAAGGCAACAAGGTCAGGATGAGTGAAAAATCCTAAAATTAACAATGTTTAGCAATTAAGCCCAATAATGTAAAAGCAAAAACAATGATCGTAAAAGTTGTCTAATTTCCGTCTCTCTCTGGCTTGAGCGGCTGTAAACTGCTATTTATGCTTATTGATCCCCACCTATCACTAGACCAAATTAAGGGCCTCTGAATAAGCTTTCCAACATGGTATCATATGCCTTAATTGGGCTTAAGATGAGTAAGTTAGGCCCATTTATGTGAAGGAACATCATTGACTGAGCACTGATCCGCGCCAGAGAACTCGGGACCCAATTTAGCCTTGATTTTGTCCTAATTTTACAATTCTTGTGAAACCTGAAGTTGTAGGTCTCATCCTTATCTTCCTAGAGACAGCAAGATCACCAAAATCCGATATATGTAGCTCTAATTATGCTCTGTGCAATGCAACAAAGTCAGGATGAGTAAAAAATCCGAAAATTAACAATGCTTAGCAATTAAGCCCAATAACGTAAAATAAAAAACAATGATTGTAAAAGTTGTCTAATTTTCGTCTCTCTCTGGCTTGTGCGGCTGTAAACTGCTATTTATGCTTATCAATCCTGACCTAACCCTAGACCAAATTATGGGCCTCTGAATAAGCTTTCCAACAAGGTATCATATGCCTTAATTGGGCTTAAGATGAGTAAGTTAGGCCCATTTAAGTGAAGGAACATCATGGACTGCGCACTGATCCACGCCTGGGAATTCGGGACCCAATTTAGCCTTGATTTTGGCCTAATTTGACAATTCTTGTGACACCTGAAATTGTAGGTCTCTTCCTTATCTTTATAGGGACAACAAGATCACCAAATTTCGATATATGTACCTATAGTTATGCTATGCTCAAGGCAACAAGGTCAGGATGAGTGAAAAATCCGAAAATTAAAAATATTTAGCAATTATGCCCAGTAATGTAAAAGCAAAAACAATGATTGTAAAAGTTGTCTAATTTACATCTCTTTCTGGCTCGTACGGCTATAAACTGCTATTTATGCTTATTAATCCTGACCAAACCCTAGACCAAATTAAGGGCCTCTGAATAAACTTTCCAACAATGTATCATATGCCTTAATTGAGCTTAAGATGTGTCAGTTAGGCCCATTTAAGTGAAGGAACATCATGGATTGCGCATTGATATGCGCCAGAGAACCCGGGTCCCAATTTAGCCTTGATTTTGGACTAATTTGACAATTCTTGTGAAACCTGAAATTGTAGGTCTCTTCCTTATCTTTCTAGGGACAGCAAGATCACAAAAATATGATATTTGTAGCTCTAGTTATGCTCTGAGCTAGGCAACAAGGTCAGGGTGAGTGAAAAGTCCGAAAAATTAACAATGTATAGCAATTAAGCCCAACAATGTAAAAGCAAAAACAATGATTGTAAAAGTTGTCTAATTTCTGTCTCTCGATGGCTTGTTTGGCTGTAAACTGCTATAGATGCTTATTAATCCTTACCTAACCCTAGACCAAATTAAGGGCCTCTGAGTAAGCTTTCCAACATGGTTTCATATGCCTTAATTGGGCTTAAGATGTGTAAGTTTGGGCCATTTAAGTGAAGGAACATCATGGACTGCGCACTGATCCGTGCCAGAGAACTCGGGACCCAATTTAGACTTTATTTTGCCCTATTTTGACAATTCTTGCGCAACCTGAAATTGTAGGTCTCTTCCTTATCTTTCTAGGGACAGCAAGATCACAAATATCTGATATCTGTAGCACTAGTTATGCTCTGCGCAAGGCAACAAGGTCGGGATGAGTGAAAAATCCAAAAATTAACAATGTTTAGCAATTAAGCCCAACAATGTAAAAGCAAAAACAATGATTGTAAAAGTTGTCTAATTTCTGTCTCTCGATGGCTTGTTTGGCTGTAAACTGTTGTATATGCTTATTAATCCTGACCTAACCCTAGACCAAATTAAGGGCCTCTGAGTAAGCTTTCCGACATTATATCATATGCCTTAATTGAGCTTAAGATGTGTAAGTTTGGGACATTTAAGTGAAAGAACATCATGGATTGCGCACTGCTCCGTGCCAGAGAACTCGGGACCCAATTTAGACTTTATTTTGCCCTATTTTGACAATTCTTGCGAAACCTGAAATTGTAGGTCTCTTCCTTATCTTTCTAGGGACAGCAAGATCACAAAAATCTGATATCTGTAGCACTAGTTATGCTCTGCGCAAGGCAACAAGGTCAGGATGAGTGAAAAATCCTAAAATTAACAATGTTTAGCAATTAAGCCCAATAATGTAAAAGCAAAAACAATGATCGTAAAAGTTGTCTAATTTCCGTCTCTCTCTGGCTTGAGCGGCTGTAAACTGCTATTTATGCTTATTGATCCCCACCTATCACTAGACCAAATTAAGGGCCTCTGAATAAGCTTTCCAACATGGTATCATATGCCTTAATTGGGCTTAAGATGAGTAAGTTAGGCCCATTTATGTGAAGGAACATCATTGACTGAGCACTGATCCGCGCCAGAGAACTCGGGACCCAATTTAGCCTTGATTTTGTCCTAATTTTACAATTCTTGTGAAACCTGAAGTTGTAGGTCTCATCCTTATCTTCCTAGAGACAGCAAGATCACCAAAATCCGATATATGTAGCTCTAATTATGCTCTGCGCAATGCAACAAAGTCAGGATGAGTAAAAAATCCGAAAATTAACAATGCTTAGCAATTAAGCCCAATAACGTAAAATAAAAAACAATGATTGTAAAAGTTGTCTAATTTTCGTCTCTCTCTGGCTTGTGCGGCTGTAAACTGCTATTTATGCTTATCAATCCTGACCTAACCCTAGACCAAATTATGGGCCTCTGAATAAGCTTTCCAACAAGGTATCATATGCCTTAATTGGGCTTAAGATGAGTAAGTTAGGCCCATTTAAGTGAAGGAACATCATGGACTGCGCACTGATCCACGCCTGGGAATTCGGGACCCAATTTAGCCTTGATTTTGGCCTAATTTGACAATTCTTGTGACACCTGAAATTGTAGGTCTCTTCCTTATCTTTATAGGGACAACAAGATCACCAAATTTCGATATATGTACCTATAGTTATGCTATGCTCAAGGCAACAAGGTCAGGATGAGTGAAAAATCCGAAAATTAAAAATATTTAGCAATTATGCCCAATAATGTAAAAGCAAAAACAATGATTGTAAAAGTTGTCTAATTTACATCTCTTTCTGGCTCGTACGGCTATAAACTGCTATTTATGCTTATTAATCCTGACCAAACCCTAGACCAAATTAAGGGCCTCTGAATAAGCTTTCCAACAATGTATCATATGCCTTAATTGAGCTTAAGATGTGTCAGTTAGGCCCATTTAAGTGAAGGAACATCATGGATTGCGCATGAACATGTTGATGGAGGACCAGTCCCAATTTAGCCTTGATTTTGGACTAATTTGACAATCTGTGATTGTAGGTCTCTTCCTTATCTTTCTAGGGACAGAAGATCACAAAAATATGATATTTGTAGCTCTAGTTATGCTGCCTTAAGTAGGCAACAAGGTCAGGGTGAGTGAAAAGTCCGAAAAATTAACAATGTATAGCAATTAAGCCCAACAATGTAAAAGCAAAAACAATGATTGTAAAAGTTGTCTAATTTCTGTCTCTCGATGGCTTGTTTGGCTGTAAACTGCTATAGATGCTTATTAATCCTTACCTAACCCTAGACCAAATTAAGGGCCTCTGAGTAAGCTTTCCGACATTATATCATATGCCTTAATTGGGCTTAAGATGTGTAAGTTTGGGCCATTTAAGTGAAGGAACCTCATGGACTGCGCACTGATCCGTGCCAGAGAACTCGGGACCCAATTTAGACTTTATTTTGCCCTATTTTGACAATTCTTGCGCAACCTGAAATTGTAGGTCTCTTCCTTATCTTTCTAGGGACAGCAAGATCACAAAAATCTGATATCTGTAGCACTAGTTATGCTCTGCGCAAGGCAACAAGGTCAGGATGAGTGAAAAATCCTAAAATTAACAATGTTTAGCAATTAAGCCCAACAATGTAAAAGCAAAAACAATGATTGTAAAAGTTGTCTAATTTCCGTCTCTCTCTGGCTTGAGCGGCTGTAAACTGCTATTTATGCTTATTGATCCCCACCTATCACTAGACCAAATTAGGGGCCTCTGAATAAGCTTTCCAACATGGTATCATATGCCTTAATTGGGCTTAAGATGAGTAAGTTAGGCCTATTTAAGTGAAGGAACATCATTGACTGAGCACTGATCCGCGCCAGAGAACTCGAGACCGAATTTAGCCTTGATTTTGCCCTAATTTTACAATTCTTGTGAAACCTGAAATTGTAGGTCTCATCCTTATCTTTCTAGACACAGCAAGATCACCAAAATCCGATATATGTAGCTCTAGTTATGCTCAGCGCAATGCAACAAGGTCAGGATGAGTAAAAAATCCGAAAATTAACAATCCTTAGCAATTAAGCCCAATAACGTAAAATAAAAAACAATGATTGTAAAAGTTGTCTAATTTTCGTCTCTCTCTGTCTTGTGCGGCTGTAAACTGCTATTTATGCTTATCAATCCTGACCTAACCCTAGACCAAATTAAGGGCCTCTGAATAAGCTTTCCAACAAGGTAACATATGCCTTAATTGGGCTTAAAATGAGTAAGTTAGGCCCATTTAAGAAAATGTACATCATGGACTGCGCACTGATCCACGCCAGGGAATTCGGGACCCAATTTAGCCTTGATTTTGGCCTAATTTGACAATTCTTGTGAAACCTGAAATTATAGGTCTCTTCCTTATCTTTATAGGGACAGTAAGATCACCAAATTTCAATATATGTACCTCAAGTTATGCTATGGTCAAGGCAACAAGGTCAGGATGAGTGAAAAATCCGAAAATTAAAAATATTTAGCAATTATGCCCAATAATGTTAAAGCAAAAACATTGATTGTAAAAGTTGTCTAAATTCCATCTCTTTCTGGCTCGTGCGTCTGTAAACTTCTATTTATGCTTATTAATCCTGACCTAACCCTAGACCAAATTAAGGGCCTCTGAATAAGCTTTCCAACAATGTATCATATGCCTTAATTGAGCTTAAGATGAGTTAGTTAGGCCCATTTAAGTGAGGAAACATCATGGACTGCGCATTGATATGCGCCAGAGAACCCGGGTCCCAATTTAGCCTTGATTTTGGACTAATTTGACAATTCTTGTGAAACCTGAAATTGTAGGTCTCTTCCTTATCTTTCTACGGACAGCAAGATCACAAAAATATGATATTTGTAACTCTAGTTATGCTCTGAGCTTGGTAACAAGGTCGGGGTGAGTGAAAAGACCAAAAATTAACAATGTTTAGCAATTAAGCCTAACAATGTAAAAGCAAAAACAATGATTGTAAAAGTTGTCTAATTTCTGTCTCTCGATGACTTGTTTGGCTGTAAACTACTATATATGCTTATTAATCCTTACCTAACCCTAGATCAAATTAAGGGCCTCTGAGTAAGCTTTCCAACATGGTATCATATGCCTTAATTGGGCTTAAGATGTGTAAGTTTGGGCCATTTAAGTGAAGGAACATCATGGACTGCGCACTGATCCGTGCCAGAGAACTCGAGACCCAATTTAGACTTGATTTTGGCCTAATATGACAATTCTTGCGAAACATGAAATTGTAGGTCTCTTCCTTATCTTTCTAGGGACAGCAAGATCACAAAAATCTGATTTCTGTAGCACTAGTTATGCTCTGCGCAAGGCAACAAGGTCAGGATGAGTGAAAAATCCGAAAATTAACAATGTTTAGAAATTAAGCCCAATAATGTAAAAACAAAAACAATGATTGTAAAAGTTGTCTAATTTTCGTCTCTCTCTGGCTTGAGAGGTTGTAAACTGCTATTTATGCTTATTAATCCTCACCTATCCCTAGACCAAATTAAGAGCCACTGAATAGGCTTTCCAACAAGGTATCATATGCCTTAATTGGGCTTAAGATGAGTAAGTTAGGCCCGTTTAAGTGAACGAACATCATGGACTGCACAATGATCCGTGCCAGAGAATTCGGGCGGCAATTTAGCCTTGATTTTGGCCTAATTTGACAATTCTTGTGAAACCTGAAATTGTAGGTCTCTTCCTAATCATTCCAGGGACAGCAAGATCACCAAAATCCGATATATGTAGCTCTAGTTATGCTCTGCGCAATACAACAAGGTCAGGATGAGTAAAAAATCCGAAAATTAACAATCCTTAGCAATTAAGCCCAATAACGTAAAATAAAAAACAATAATTGTAAAAGTTGTCTAATTTTCGTCTCTCTCTGTCTTGTGCGGCTGTAAACTGCTATTTATGCTTATCAATCCTGACCTAACCCTAGACCAAATTAAGGGCCTCTGAATAAGCTTTCCAACAAGGTATCATATGCCTTAATTGGGCTTAAGATGAGTAAGTTAGGCCCATTTAAGTGAATGTACATCATGGACTGCGCACTGATCCACGCCAGGGAATTCGGGACCCAATTTAGCCTTGATTTTGAACTAATTTGACAATTCTTGTGAAACCTGAAATTATAGGTCTCTTCCTTATCTTTATAGGGACAGTAAGATCACCAAATTTCGATATATGTACCTCTTGTTATGCTATGCTCAAGGCAACAAGGTCAAGATGAGTGAAAAATCCGAAAATTAAAAATATTTAGCAATTATGCCCAATAATGTTAAAGCAAAAACAATGATTGTAAAAGTTGTCTAATTTCCATCTCTTTCTTGCTCGTGCGTCTGTAAACTGCTATTTATGCTTATTAATCCTGACCTAACCCTAGACCAAATTAAGGGCCTCTGAATAAGCTTTCCAACAATGTATCATATGCCTTAATTGAGCTTAAGATGAGTTAGTTAGGCCCATTTAAGTGAAGAAACATCATAGACTGCGCATTGATATGCGCCAGAGAACCCGGGTCCCAATTTAGCCTTGATTTTGGACTAATTTGACAATTCTTGTGATACCTGAAATTGTAGGTCTCTTCCTTATCTTTCTAGGGACAGCAAGATCACAAAAATCTGATATTTGTAGCTCTAGTTATGCTCTGAGCTAGGCAACAAGGTCGGGGTGAGTGAAATGTCCAAAAATTAACAATGTTTAGCAATTAAGCCTAACAATGTAAAAGCAAAAACAATGATCGTAAAAGTTGTCTAATTTCTGTCTCTCGATGACTTGTTTGGCTGTAAACTGCTATATATGCTTATTAATCCTTACTTAACCCTAGACCAAATTAAGGGCCTCTGAGTAAGCTTTCCAACATGGTATCATATGCCTTATTTGGGCTTAAGATGTGTAAGTTTGGACCATTTAAGTGAAGGAACATCATAGACTGCGCACTGATCCGCGCCAGAGAACTCGGGTCCCAGTTTAACCTTGATTTTGGCCTAATTTGACAATTCTTGTGAAACATGAAATTGTAGGTCTCTTCCTTATCTTTATAGGGACAGCAAGATCACCGAAAATTCGATATATGTACCTCTAGTTATGCTCTGCGCAAGGCAACAAGGTCAGGATGAGTGAAAAATCAGAAAATTAAAAATATTTAGCAATTATGCCCAATAATGTAAAAGCAAAAACAATGATTGTAAAAGTTGTCTAATTTCCATCTCTTTCTGGCTCGTGCGGCTGTTAACTGCTATTTATGCTTATTAATCCTGACCAAACCCTAGACCAAATTAAGGGCCTCTGAATAAGCTTTCCAACAATGTATCATATCCCTTAATTGAGCTTAAGATGAGTTAGTTAGGCCCATTTAAGTGAAGGAACATCTTGGACTGCGCATTGATCCGCTCCAGAGAACTCGAGTCCCAATTTAGCCTTGATTTTGGACTAATTTGACAATTCTTGTGACACCTGAAATTGTAGGTCTCTTCCTTATCTTTCTAGGGACAGCAAGATCACCAAAATCCAATATCTGTAGCTCTAGTTATGCTCTGCGCAAGGCAACAAGGTCGGGATGAGTGAAAAATCCCAAAATTAACAATGTTTAGCAATTAAGCCCAACAATGTAAAAGCAAAAACAATGATAGTAAAAGTTGTCTAATTTCTGTCTCTCGATGGCTTGTTTGGCTGTAAACTGCTATATATGCTTATTAATCCTGACCTAACCCTAGACCAAATTAAGGGCCTCTGAGTAAGCTTTCCAACATGGTATCATATGCCTTAATTGGGCTTAAGATGTGTAAGTTTGGGCCATTTAAGTGAAAGAACATCATAGACTGTGCACTGATCGGTGCCAGAGAACTCGGGACCCAATTTAGCCTTGATTTTGGCCTAATTTGACAATTCTTGCGAAACCTGAAATTGTAGGTCTCTTCCTTATCTTTCTAGGGACAGCAAGATCACAAAAATCTGATATCTGTAGCACTAGTTATGCTCTGCGCAAGGCAACAAGGTCAGGATGAGTGAAAAATCCTAAAATTAACAATGTTTAGCAATTAAGCCCAATAATGTAAAAGCAAAAACAATGATCGTAAAAGTTGTCTAATTTCCGTCTCTCTCTGGCTTGAGCGACTGTAAACTGTTATTTATGCTTATGGATCCCCACCTATCACTAGTCCAAATTAAGGGCCTCTGAATAAGCTTTCCAACATGGTATCATATGCCTTAATTGGGCTTAAGATGAGTAAGTTAGGCCCATTTATGTGAAGGAACATCATTGACTGAGCACTGATCCGCGCCAGAGAACTCGGGACCCAATTTAGCCTTGATTTTGTCCAAATTTTACAATTCTTGTGACACCTGAAATTGTAGGTCTCATCCTTATCTTTCTAGAGACAGCAAGATCACCGAAATCCAATATATGTAGCTCTAGTTATGCTCTGCACAATGCAACTAGGTCAGGATGAGTAAAAATCCGAAAATTAACAATGCTTAGCAATTAAGCCCAATAACGTAAAATAAAAAACAATGATTGTAAAAGTTGTCTAATTTTCGTCTCTCTCTGGGTTGTGCGGCGGTAAACTGCTATTTATGCTTATCAATCCTGACCTAACCCTAGACCAAATTAAGGGCCTCTGAATAAGCTTTCCAACAAGGTATCATATGCCTTAATTGGGCTTAAGATGAGTATGTTTGGCCCATTTAAGTGAAGGAACATCATGGACTGCGCACTGATCCACGCCAGGGAATTCGGGACCCAATTTAGCCTTGATTTTGGCCTAATTTGACAATTCTTGTGAAACATGAAATTGTAGGTCTCTTCCTTATCTTTATAGGGACAGCAAGATCACCGAAAATTCGATATATGTACCTCTAGTTATGCTCTGCGCAAGGCAACAAGGTCAGGATGAGTGAAAAATCAGAAAATTAAAAATATTTAGCAATTATGCCCAATAATGTAAAAGCAAAAACAATGATTGTAAAAGTTGTCTAATTTCCATCTCTTTCTGGCTCGTGCGGCTGTTAACTGCTATTTATGCTTATTAATCCTGACCAAACCCTAGACCAAATTAAGGGCCTCTGAATAAGCTTTCCAACAATGTATCATATCCCTTAATTGAGCTTAAGATGAGTTAGTTAGGCCCATTTAAGTGAAGGAACATCATGGACTGCGCATTGATCCGCTCCAGAGAACTCGGGTCCCAATTTAGCCTTGATTTTGGACTAATTTGACAATTCTTGTGACACCTGAAATTGTAGGTCTCTTCCTTATCTTTCTAGGGACAGCAAGATCACCAAAATCCGATATCTGTAGCTCTAGTTATGCTCTGCGCAAGGCAACAAGGTCGGGATGAGTGAAAAATCCCAAAATTAACAATGTCTAGCAATTAAGCCCAACAATGTAAAAGCAAAAACAATGATAGTAAAAGTTGTCTAATTTCTGTCTCTCGATGGCTTGTTTGGCTGTAAACTGCTATATATGCTTATTAATCCTGACCTAACCCTAGACCAAATTAAGGGCCTCTGAGTAAGCTTTCCAACATGGTATCATATGCCTTAATTGGGCTTAAGATGTGTAAGTTTGGGCCATTTAAGTGAAAGAACATCATGGACTGCGCACTGATCCGTGCCAGAGAACTCGGGACCCAATTTAGCCTTGATTTTGGCCTAATTTGACAATTCTTGCGAAACCTGAAATTGTAGGTCTCTTCCTTATCTTTCTAGGGACAGCAAGATCACAAAAATCTGATATCTGTAGCACTAGTTATGCTCTGCGCAAGGCAACAAGGTCAGGATGAGTGAAAAATCCTAAAATTAACAATGTTTAGCAATTAAGCCCAATAATGTAAAAGCAAAAACAATGATCGTAAAAGTTGTCTAATTTATGTCCCTCTCTGGCTTGAGCGGCTGTAAACTGCTATTTATGCTTATTGATCCCCACCTATCACTAGACCAAATTAAGGGCCTCTGAATAAGCTTTCCAACATGGTATCATACGCCTTAATTGGGCTTAAGATGAGTAAGTTAGGCCCATTTATGTGAAGGAACATCATTGACTGAGCACTAATCCGCGCCAGAGAACTCGGGACCCAATTTAGCCGTGATTTTGTCCTAATTTTACAATTCTTGTGAAACCTGAAATTGTAGGTCTCATCCTTATCTTCCTAGAGACAGCAAGATCACCAAAATCCGATATATGTAGCTCTAGTTATGCTCTGCGCAATGCAACAAGGTCAGGATGAGTAAAAAATCCGAAAATTAACAATGCTTAGCAATTAAGCCCAATAACGTAAAATAAAAAAAATGATTGTAAAAGTTGTCTAATTTTCGTCTCTCTCTGGCTTGTGCGGCTGTAAACTGCTATTTATGCTTATCAATCCTGACCTAACCCTAGACCAAATTATGGGCCTCTGAATAAGCTTTCCAACAAGGTATCATATGCCTTAATTGGGCTTAAGATGAGTAAGTTAGGCCCATTTAAGTGAAGGAACATCATGGACTGCGCACTGATCCACGCCAGGGAATTCGGGACCCAATTTAGCCTTGATTTTGGCCTAATTTAACAATTCTTGTGAAACCTGAAATTGTAGGTCTCTTCCTTATCTTTATAGGGACAACAAGATTACCAAATTTCGATATATGTACCTCTAGTTATGCTATGCTCAAGGCAACAAGGTCAGGATGAGTGAAAAATCCGAAAATTATAAATATTTAGCAATTATGCCCAATAATGTAAAAGCAAAAACATTGATTGTAAAAGTTGTCTAATTTACATCTCTTTCTGGCTCGTACGGCTGTAAACTGCTATTTATGCTTATTAATCCTGACCAAACCCTAGACCAAATTAAGGGCCTCTGAATAAGCTTTCCTACAATGTATCATATGCCTTAATTGAGCTTAAGATGAGTTAGTTAGGCCCATTTAAGTGAAGGAACATCATGGATTGCGCATTGATATGCGCCAGAGAACCCGGGTCCCAATTTAGCCTTGATTTTGGACTAATTTGACTATTCGGGTGAAACCTGAAATTGTAGGTCTCTTCCTTATCTTTCTAGGGACAGCAAGATCACAAAAATCTGATGTTTGTAGCTCTAGTTATGCTCTAAGCTAGTCAACAAGGTCAGGGTGAGTGAAAAGTCCAAAAATTAACAATGTTTAGCAATTAAGCCCAACAATGTAAAAGCAAAAACAATGATTGTAAAAGTTGTCTAATTTCTGTCTCTCGATGGCTTGTTTGGCTGTAAACAGCTATATATGCTTATTAATCCTTACCTAACCCTAGACCAAATTAAGGGCCTCTGAGTAAGCTTTCCAACATGGTTTCATATGCCTTAATTGGGCTTAAGATGTGTAAGTTTGGGCCATTTAGGTGAAGGAACATCATGGACTGCGCACTGATCCGTGCCAGAGAACTCGGGACCCAATTTAGACTTTATTTTGGCCTAATTTGACAATTCTTGCGCAACCTGAAATTGTAGGTCTCTTCCTTATCTTTCTAGGGACAGCAAGATCACAAAAATCTGATATCTGTAGCACTAGTTATGCTCTGTGCAAGGCAACAAGGTCGGGATGAGTGAAAAGTCCCAAAATTAACAATGTTTAGCAATTAAGCCCAACAATGTAAAAGCAAAACCAATGATTGTAAAAGTTGTCTAATTTCTGTCTCTCGATGGCTTGTTTGGCTGTAAACTGCTATATATGCTTATTAATCCTAACCTAACCCTAGACCAAATTAAGGGCCTCTGAGTAAGCTTTCCGACATGGTATCATATGCCTTAATTGGGCTTAAGATGTGTAAGTTTGGGCCATTTAAGTGAAAGAACATCATAGACTGCGCACTGATCGGTGCCAGAGAACTCGGGACCCAATTTATCCTTGATTTTGGCCTAATTTGACAATTCTTGCGAAACCTGAAATTGTAGGTCTCTTCCTTATCTTTCTAGGGACAGCAAGATCACAAAAATCTGATATCTGTAGCACTAGTTATGCTCTGCGCAAGGCAACAAGGTCAGGATGAGTGAAAAATCCTAAAATTAACAATGTTTAGCAATTAAGCCCAATAATGTAGAAGCAAAAACAATGATCGTAAAAGTTGTCTAATTTCCGTCTCTCTCTGGCTTGAGCGGCTGTAAACTGTTATTTATGCTTATGGATCCCCACCTATCACTAGTCCAAATTAAGGGCCTCTGAATAAGCTTTCCAACATGGTATCATATGCCTTAATTGGGCTTAAGATGAGTAAGTTAGGCCCATTTATGTGAAGGAACATCATTGACTGAGCACTGATCCGCGCCAGAGAACTCGGGACCCAATTTAGCCTTGATTTTGTCCAAATTTTACAATTCTTGTGACACCTGAAATTGTAGGTCTCATCCTTATCTTTCTAGAGACAGCAAGATCACCGAAATCCAATATATGTAGCTCTAGTTATGCTCTGCGCAATGCAACAAGGTCATGATGAGTAAAAATCCGAAAATTAACAATGCTTAGCAATTAAGCCCAATAACGTAAAATAAAAAACAATGATTGTAAAAGTTGTCTAATTTTCGTCTCTCTCTGGGTTGTGCGGCGGTAAACTGCTATTTATGCTTATCAATCCTGACCTAACCCTAGACCAAATTAAGGGCCTCTGAATAAGCTTTCCAACAAGGTATCATATGCCTTAATTGGGCTTAAGATGAGTAAGTTTGGCCCATTTAAGTGAAGGAACATCATGGACTGCGCAATGATCCACGCCAGGGAATTCGGGACCCAATTTAGCCTTGATTTTGGCCTAATTTGACAATTCTTGTGAAACCTGAAATTGTAGGTCTCTTCCTAATCTTTATAGGGATATCAAGAGCACCAAAAATTCGATATATGTACCTCTAGTTATGCTCTGCGCAAGGCATTAAGGTTAGGATGAGTGAAAAATCTGACAATTAAAAATATTTAGCAATTATGCCCAATAATGTAAAAGCAAAAACAATGATTGTAAAAGTTGTCTAATTTCCATCTCTTTCTGGCTCGTGCGGCTGTTAACTGCTATTTATGCTTATTAATCTGGAACCAAACCCAAGACCAAATTAAGGGCCTCTGAATAAGCTTTCCAACAATGTATCATATGCCTTAATTGAGCTTAAGATGAGTTAGTTAGGCCCATTTGAGTGAAGGAACATCATGGACTGCGCATTATTCCGCTCCAGAGAACTCGGGTCCCAATTTAGCCTTAATTTTGGACTAATTTGACAATTCTTGTGACACATGAAATTGTTGGTCTCTTCCTTATCTTTCTAGGGACAACAAGATCACAAAATCCGATATCTGTAGCTCTAGTTATGCTCTGCGCAAGGCAACAAGGTCGGGATGAGTGAAAAATCCAAAAATTAACAATGTTTAGCAATTAAGCCCAACAATGCAAAAGCAAAAACAATGATTGTAAAAGTTGTCTAATTTCTGTCTCTCGATGGGTTGTTTGGCTGTAAACTGCTATATATGCTTATTAATCCTAACCTAACCCTAGACCAAATTAAGGGCCTCTGAGTAAGCTTTCCAACATGGTATCATATGCCTTAATTGGGCTTAAGATGTGTAAGTTTGGGCCATTTAAGTGAAAGAACATCATGGACTGCGCACTGATCCGTGCCAGAGAACTCGGGACCCAATTTAGCCTTGATTTTGGCCTAATTTGACAATTCTTGCGAAACCTGAAATTGTAGGTCTCTTCCTTATCTTTCTAGGGACAGCAAGATCACAAAAATCTGATATCTGTAGCACTAGTTATGCTCTGCGCAAGGCAACAAGGTCAGGATGAGTGAAAAATCCTAAAATTAACAATGTTTAGCAATTAAGCCCAATAATGTAAAAGCAAAAACAATGATCGTAAAAGTTGTCTAATTTCAGTCCCTCTCTGGCTTGAGCGGCTGTAAACTGCTATTTATGCTTATTGATCCCCACCTATCACTAGACCAAATTAAGGGCCTCTGAATAAGCTTTCCAACATGGTATCATATGCCTTAATTGGGCTTAAGATGAGTAAGTTAGGCCCATTTATGTGAAGGAACATCATTGACTGAGCACTAATCCGCGCCAGAGAACTCGAGACCCAATTTAGCCTTGATTTTGTCCTAATTTTACAATTCTTGTGAAACCTGAAATTGTAGGTCTCATCCTTATCTTCCTAGAGACAGCAAGATCACCAAAATCCGATATATGTAGCTCTAGTTATGCTCTGCGCAATGCAACAAGGTCAGGATGAGTAAAAAATCCGAAAATTAACAATGCTTAGCAATTAAGCCCAATAACGTAAAATAAAAAAAAATGATTGTAAAAGTTGTCTAATTTTCGTCTCTCTCTGGCTTGTGCGGCTGTAAACTGCTATTTATGCTTATCAATCCTGACCTAACCCTAGACCAAATTATGGGCCTCTGAATAAGCTTTCCAACAAGGTATCATATGCCTTAATTGGGCTTAAGATGAGTAAGTTAGGCCCATTTAAGTGAAGGAACATCATGGACTGCGTTTGACCGATCCACGCCAGGGAATTCGGGACCCAATTTAGCCTTGATTTTGGCCTAATTTGACAATTCTTGTGAAACCTGAAATTGTAGGTCTCTTCCTTATCTTTATAGGGACAACAAGATTACCAAATTTCGATATATGTACCTCTAGTTATGCTATGCTCAAGGAAACAAGGTCAGGATGAGTGAAAAATCCGAAAATTATAAATATTTAGCAATTATGCCCAATAATGTAAAAGCAAAAACAATGATTGTAAAAGTTGTCTAATTTACATCTCTTTCTGGCTCGTACGGCTGTAAACTGCTATTTATGCTTATTAATCCTGAACAAACCCTAGACCAAATTAAGGGCCTCTGAATAAGCTTTCCTACAATGTATCATATGCCTTAATTGAGCTTAAGATGAGTTAGTTAGGCCCATTTAAGTGAAGGAACATCATGGATTGCACATTGATATGCGCCAGAGAACCCGGGTCCCAATTTAGCCTTGATTTTGGACTAATTTGACAATTCTTGTGAAACCTGAAATTGTAGGTCTCTTCCTTATCTTTCTAGGGACAGCAAGACCACAAAAATCTGATGTTTGTAGCTCTAGTTATGCTCTAAGCTAGTCAACAAGGTCAGGGTGAGTGAAAAGTCCAAAAATTAACAATGTTTAGCAATTAAGCCCAACAATGTAAAAGCAAAAACAATGATTGTAAAAGTTGTCTAATTTCTGTCTCTCGATGGCTTGTTTGGCTGTAAACTGCTATATATGCTTATTAATCCTTACCTAACCCTAGACCAAATTAAGGGTCTCTGAGTAAGCTTTCCAACATGGTTTCATATGCCTTAATTGGGCTTAAGATGTGTAAGTTTGGGCCATTTAAGTGAAGGAACATCATGGACTGCGCACTGATCCGTGCCAGAGAACTCGGGACCCAATTTAGACTTTATTTTGGCCTAATTTGACAATTCTTGCGCCACCTGAAATTGTAGGTCTCTTCCTTATCTTTCTAGGGACAGCAAGATCACAAAAATATGATATCTGTAGCACTAGTTATGCTCTGTGCAAGGCAACAAGGTCGGGATGAGTGAAAAATCCTAAAATTAACAATGTTTAGCAATTAAGCCCAATAATGTAAAAGCAAAAACAATGAACGTAAAAGTTGTCTAATTTCTGTCTCTCTCTGGCTTGAGCGGCTGTAAACTCCTATTTATGCTTATTGATCCCCACCTATCACTAGACCAAATTAGGGGCCTCTGAATAAGCTTTCCAACATGGTATCATATGCCTTAATTGGGCTTAAGATGAGTAAGTTAGGCCTATTTAAGTGAAGGAACATCATTGACTGAGCACTGATCCGCGCCAGAGAAGTCGGGACCCAATTTAGCCTTGATTTTGTCCTAATTTTACAATTCTTGTGAAACCTGAAATTGTAGGTCTCATCCTTATCTTTCTAGAGACAGCAAGATCACCAAAATCCGATATATGTAGCTCTAGTTATGCTCTGCGCAATGCAACAAGGTCAGGATGAGTAAAAAATCCGAAAATTAACAATCCTTAGCAATTAAGCCCAATAACGTAAAATAAAAAACAATGATTGTAAAAGTTGTCTAATTTTCGTCTCTCTCTGTCTTGTGCGGCTGTAAACTGCTATTTATGCTTATCAATCCTGACCTAACCCTAGACCAAATTAAGGGCCTCTGAATAAGCTTTCCAACAAGGTAACATATGCCTTAATTGGGCTTAAGATGAGTAAGTTAGGCCCATTTAAGTGAATGTACATCATGGACTGCGCACTGATCCACGCCAGGGAATTCGGGACCCAATTTAGCCTTGATTTTGGCCTAATTTGACAATTCTTGTGAAACCTGAAATTATAGGTCTCTTCCTTATCTTTATAGGGACAGTAAGATCACCAAATTTCGATATATGTACCTCAAGTTATGCTATGCTCAAGGCAACAAGGTCAGGATGAGTGAAAAATCCGAAAATTAAAAATATTTAGCAATTATGCCCAATAATGTTAAAGCAAAAACAATGATTGTAAAAGTTGTCTAATTTCCATCTCTTTCTGGCTCTTGCGTCTGTAAACTGCTATTTATGCTTATTAATCCTGACCTAACCCTAGACCAAATTAAGGGCCTCTGAATAAGCTTTCCAACAATGTATCATATGCCTTAATTGAGCTTAAGATGAGTTAGTTAGGCCCATTTAAGTGAAGAAACATCACGGACTGCGCATTTATATGCGCCAGAGAACCCGGGTCCCAATTTAGCCTTGATTTTGGACTAATTTGACAATTCTTGTGAAACCTGAAATTGTAGGTCTCTTCCTTATCTTTCTACGGACAGCAAGATCACAAAAATCTGATATTTGTAGCTCTAGTTATGCTCTGAGCTTGGCAACAAGGTCGGGGTGAGTGAAAAGACCAAAAATTAACAATGTTTAGCAATTAAGCCTAACAATGTAAAAGCAAAAACAATGATTGTAAAAGTTGTCTAATTTCTGTCTCTCGATGACTTGTTTGGTTGTAAACTGCTATATATGCTTATTAATCCTTACCTAACCCTAGATCAAATTAAGGGCCTTTGAGTAAGCTTTCCAACATGGTATCATATGCCTTAATTGGGCTTAAGATGTGTAAGTTTGGGCCATTTAAGTGAAGGAACATCATGGATCTGCGATCGATCCGTGCCGGAAGAACTCGAGACCCAATTTAGACTTGATTTTGGCCTAATATGACAATTCTTGCGAAACTTGAAATTGTAGGTCTCTTCCTTATCTTTCTAGGGACAGCAAGATCACAAAAATCTGATTTCTGTAGCACTAGTTATGCTCTGCGCAAGGCAACAAGGTCAGGATGAGTGAAAAATCCGAAAATTAACAATGTTTAGAAATTAAGCCCAATAATGTAAAAACAAAAACAATGATTGTAAAAGTTGTCTAATTTTCGTCTCTCTCTGGCTTGAGAGGTTGTAAACTGCTATTTATGCTTATTAATCCTCACCTATCCCTAGACCAAATTAAGAGCCACTGAATAGGCTTTCCAACAAGGTATCATATGCCTTAATTGGGCTTAAGATGAGTAAGTTAGGCTCGTTTAAGTGAACGAACATCATGGACTGCACAATGATCCGTGCCAGAGAATTCGGGCCCCAATTTAGCCTTGATTTTGGCCTAATTTGACAATTCTTGTGAAACCTGAAATTGTAGGTCTCTTCCTTATCATTCCAGGGACAGCAAGATCACCAAAATCCGATATATGTAGCTCTAGTTATGCTCTGCGCAAGGCAACAAGGTCAGGATGAGTAAAAAATCCGAAAATTAACAATGTTTAGCAATTAAGCCCAATAATGTAAAAGCAAAAAGAATGATTGTAAAAG
>JAUPTC010001181.1:0-27881 GCA_030762895.1 Sophora flavescens
AATGTAGATTGATAGGAATAGATAGCGTCTTCTTGATAAAGCGCCACTATAAGTAAGAGAATAGATAGCGTTTTCTAGAGAAAGCACTACTATAAGTAAGAGAATAGATAGCGCTTTTTCAAAGAAGTGCTATCTATTCCCCTTTTACTAAATATTTCCCTCAGCTTCTCCCGCGACTCTTCTCAAACCCTTCATCGCGCCACTCTTTCTGAAACCCTTCCCCTTCATCGCGCCTTCTCCCCTATCGTGTGTCGTCTCCCTCTCCTCTGCTCACAGAGGAAGCCAGAAGCAAACGAAACGAAGCGTACGTGCTCACAGAGGATATTGCTCTCTCGCCTTCGCCTTCTCCTCTGACCAACCCCCTTCGTCTTCGCGCTCTCTCTCACTCAGATCTCCGCAGATGAATCCAAGGAATTTCATCATCATCGAGTTCTACGTCCAAGGTATGCTTCGTCCTCTCACTCAGTTTCTTATTTGTTGTTGAAATTTCAGAACCATAACCCCCAATTTCTGCCACCAACTCACCCTCCCAGGTTCACAATAGCTTCTATATTGCAGGGACCCATTCGAGAGTGGAAGATATTGTTGTGGTTGCAAACATGATAGATCATGTTCATATAGCAGATAAACTGAGATTGAAGTTTTAATTATATCATACAATTTATGCTTGACTTTCCAAATGTTTTTTATTTGCATGTCTGATACCTTTCCCTCTACACTTTTTTTTATATAAGTTGATTTGCTTCATAGTTCCTAACTCTGGTTCTCTCTAATTGTGTTTCTTTGTTAACTGTCTCATACCTAAATGATTTATTTCCATCATTTTCTCGGTAAAGTTTGTGACGTTTTTTAATTTCAATGGTGAATTTGTTGTTGTGATCTTCTTCCACGACAAGAATTTTTTATATTTGCTACTAATTTTACCAACCAATACAATTAGTAGCTATTTTATGTTTAAAATTTAGTGTTTTCTTATGGATCCAGGTTTGTTTGGGATGAAGCAAAGTAACCTACTATGTTGCCGTTGAAGGAGATCGTGGATGGTATTCATGGTCAAGTGGAAAAAAGTGAGGATGATTTCAAGGTTTGCATTCTTCCTTAAAGTGAGGATGATCGTGGATGGTATTCTCTGCAGTTCCTGTTTCTTCACCTCAACCCCAACCCATTACTCCATTTTCCACATCCATGTCTGCTTTCTCCCCAGGTACTCATCATTCATGTCTCTCTCTCATCATTCTATTCTCACTGCTATGCCTATATACTCCCCATGTTGATTAGGTATTCAGGTGGGGGAGGAACAGCACCCAAAACACTCTCACAAGAAAATGGTAATATCTCTCACTGTAATCACCACTGCACTTGGAGCACTCATTTTCAGTTTGTTATGCTTCTGGATTTATCATAGCAAGTACCCTTTAAAATCCAATAGGAACAAATATGTTCAAAGCTCGGGTATTTTTTTATTTGTTTACTTTGCACTATTCCATTTCTCTTATTCCTGTTTTTGCTTCACACTTCTCTGTTTCAAGAAAATTCATCATTGAATTGCTAATTTGGTATTGTCTGAGATTTCTCTTACTCTTTTTTCCTTGTTACTGTTTTGTGAATGTCAAGATGCAGAGAAAGGGATCCCCTTAGCACCATCTCTGGGTAAATTCAGTTCTTTGAAGATGGTTGGTATGATGGGGTCTTTTCCAATAATTGATTATAAGCAAACAGCAAAAATGGCCAATGATTTTCATGAAAGTAACATCTTGGGTGAGGGTGGTTTTGGATGTGTTTACAAGGCTCGATTGGATGATAACTTGGATGTTGCCGTTAAGAAACTACACTGTGAAACTCAAATTGTTGACACATAATTCCAGGTCATGCCTCCGATTCCTAATCTTCATTCAGCCTAGATATTTCAGTTTGCATTTTCCTGTCAAAATGGCCAATTATTTCAGTTTGCAAGTTTCCTGTCAAAATGATTTTGCTTTCTAATTTTATTTTTGTTCTTATGTAATCTGGTTTGATCATTTAGCCTAGATATTTCTATCTCATTCTGTTCTTCTGATTCCGGCACCAACGTTACCCATGTCTACGATCTCTCGTCACTTTTCGATTCTGGCACATTGCTGAATGGAAATACTTCAATCTCTTCATTACTTCTTCCAATTGTTGATGATGCAAGGTTCTCTAACTCTGCCTTCAGTCTGTCAGAGAACTCACTCACTTCATCAAGGTCTTCACCAAGTATTTCAAATATGACTGAGCTAAATCCTTGTGAGTATCCATCATCAATTGGTAAATTCTTGCAACTTATGCTGTTAAAATTTTGCTTTGCCTTCAGTTAAGAAGCATTAAGTTCCTCTTGCTAACCATATTTCTTGTAATTCTATAGCTTTGTTGCTGTTCAATATTATAGAACTTGTGATTGGGGTATTGAAGTTTTTAAATCTGACTCTTCTCTATCTACATAGTTAATATGCAATCACTAGATAGCAGTCCTTGCATTTTGCAAGGGTTGCTTTAAATCCTCTCTGTTTTAGTCTATGCTTTCTTCACTATATGTGTTTCTTCACTATATATTATTTAGGAATTTTATACGTTCATGTGTTTTGTGTAGTTTGATATTGTAATATTGATGTTTTGGTCTTAAGAATTCAGCATAATATGGCTTTTGTTGGAGGAGTTAGCATGAATATTGTTGTAATTTATTAAATGACCAGTCATACAGGAAAACAAGGGCCCTAGATGCTGCATCTTTGTCTGCCTTTGACTGAGAAAGTGGCATAATCCATGGGGTGTTCAATGTTATCCCAATTTGTCCCTTTTGAGAAATCTAGACAAAATAAAGCCACTCTGAGATAAATTTCCTATCTACTAATTTGATGGCTCTAGCTTCAACTTGTGCTAATATGTAGTGGATTACAAATTGGTTTATATAGTAACCTGATACTTGTCCCTATAAACTTTGACAGCAGCTGCATGAGCAAGAATCTGGTGATGAGTGACCCAGTAGGGCTCAGTACTAGAATCCCCTGCACTGCAGTTCAGAGGCAACCACTTGGAGCATCTTCCTGGTGCAAATAATCCATTTGAATAATCCTGGATGGTGTAGGTGAGTGGCTCATTTAATGTAACCCAGTACTTGACTTTATCACCAAATTCTCTGAAGCAAAGCTCTTCATAGTCTGTAAAATCCTTCCTGATGGAAGATATTACATAATTTACATGGGTTATTAAGGGGAGCCAATGTGTATGATATTTATAAGATTTTGATAAGAATAATTCTTACACAATACTGGGGCTCAAAAAACCACCATATTCATCTTCAAGTGCTTGATGGAGATCCCAATGAAACAGAGTTGCAAAGGGCTGCAAACCTGTGAAGGATAGACAATTTTTTTTGTGAACAGTGAGAAAATATTAAACTTGGGTTCACTATGTATGCAAGAGGGACTGAATCAGACCATTAGATAGGAGTTCATTGATAAGATTGTTGTAATATGTGATGCCTTCTCTATTTACACCTCCCCTCAGGTTTCCACCTAAACCAAACATATGTCAACTTGGGTTCACTATGTATGCTGCAGCTATGATGTACTTTTTCACTGAATCTGTGTGGGGGTGGGGGGATGTCATGGCTCCTTGCAGACATTTGTCCTCATTTGCTGAAAACTGAAAAGACATATTTCAATTGTCATGTCTTTTTGTTTTTAATTAAAATTTACTATTATTTATTTATTTTATGGAAGGTAGCTTATGATTAGGTATATATGTATGTTGTTCAATTTAGGTTCATTAATAATTGTGGTTTCTTAATATGTACTCTAGATTGGAATTGAATGCCAACTGAGTGCCGAAGAACTCGCTCAACAAATCCAGCAAACATTCTGCTAAAGATCAATATTACTATCAAGAGTCCACACCAAACATCAGTGCGCACCCTTCTCTCTTTCTATTACTTTTTGTATGATCTCTTACTGTGTTTGTATGTACGTAGCTGTACTAATAACAGGGGTAGAACGTGGGAAGAGCCATTTAATTACAGGAATTTCTCATTTTCTTTCTTTTAATTAACTACAGCAATTAATGTTAGTGTAGTAATTGGTCATGACGTAAGTGTATTAGTTATACATGCCAATTCTGCTGAACCTGCGGTTCATGATATCTTTCTGGAACTGATCTCTCGAATCCTCTGTGTTAGCTGTTTATTTTTTTTTATGTAATTACTCATAATTGTTTGACATCTATCTATGAGCCATTATTCTCCTCTTTTACAAACTATGCCCAGATTGAACAAAATTTTCTCAAACAGGATGTGGCTGCCAAAATGAATATTATACTGGATGTGAAAAAAATATTTGGCTTCGAAGTTTGACTGTTTCTTGAAAGATTTGTTACAACTATAATATGATTATGAATCTTAACTCATCTATTAATATTTGAAGATGACATATATTACTGTTTTCCATCTTTATCATTATAGCTTGTGAGCTTTCCTTTAAATCGAACTCTAATTTGAAATGAAAATTGGTGATAGATCTTGAATTAATAGCACATTTATATTGCTTGTAGTAAGTAGATATCATTTATATTTGATTTGATGTGTACAGTCACGAAATAATGACAGATTTTTCATTAATAAATTAAGCAGTTGTTCTAAATTTAAACTATTTTTCATAATCGTTTTGTATCATATGCATTGTGTAGATTACATACTTGTAGTATAAATAAACAGGGTAGACTGAAGCTAGCTGCAGGAAAAATCGGGAAAACTCACAGGAAGTGAAATATAAATACAACTCTCTCAGCTTGTTTGGGAACTATATGGACAAGCTGAATTATTTCCTTGCTCATAAAGATGTTGTTAACTCAGTGGCTGTTATTTAGAATGTTATATAGTGAAGACATTCAAAGTTAAATATGTCAATTAGTAATTCTATCAAACAATTATTATATCAAACATTTTTAAATTGTGATATTGATATGCACCCCTGCTTGCCTTACTGCATGAGCATGGCACATATGTCAATCTATATGCCTTGGTTTTTGTAGAATCTGTTTTGAATGATGTGATGAATTTCTATTGTTATTTAGATTTTTGGAGACTTTTGTTGGGTCATAAATAAGTACGTCTGTCAATCAACTCTCTCTGTTGCTCAAGCTGCTCGACTTCACTCTGGTACGTTTTACCACATGTTATTCCCCTTTGTTTTATTTAAACCTTTAGTTGTATAATTAGACATGTTTATTTTTATCGGTATAAACATGCATTAACCTTTGTTTCATGTTCAAACTCAAAATAATTATGGTAGATCGTAAACTCAAAACCTTTGATTTTGCACTCAGGGCTTTGCTAATTCATCGAGGATTACATGGAGGCAAGTCTCGAATTTCTAAATCATCCAGGCCGACTAAATGGATATCTATAATGGTATTTACGAAAACCCTTATGCAATTTTTTAATTTAAATTAAAAAATTAAAAGAATTAATTTATTATTTTTGGTTAGTGTCTCTCCTATATTATTAGACTTGTGTGTATGTGCAAGTGATCTGGATGTGTATCTTATGCAGGCCGACAACAAAGACTTTGTGCGATCAAGCAGAAGATGGAAGCAGCATGCACAAATTGTTTATAATTACTAGTGTGTTGATTAGCTTGTACACATTGTTAGTATGCATGGTTATTATCTAGTGTAGGTTAGCGACCTTTTGGTTTATGGACTTAAATAGTAGAATTGGTTATGTGTAAGCGTTACTGTGAATTGTGTTAAAGTATATTACTTAATTGGTTATATATATGCATGATTTTGATATTTGGTTTGGTTATATATATATATATATATATATATATATATATATATATATATATATATATATATATATATATATATATATATATATATGCTTACCAATATGTAAGCTTTGTACATTAATTATATAAGTGTATGTGTGTGATGTACCTAAATGCAGTGTTACTGTGAATTGATGAGGGATGGTTGTGCAGGTGGGAAATGTAGAAAAACAGTGAATAATGAAAAAAAAGGGGGGGATAGGTAGCGCTTTCTTGAAAAAAAGCTGCCTAAAGTGACAAATAGACAGCGCTTCCTTGAGAAAGCGCTGTCTAAAGTATGTAATAGATTGTCTTTAGACAGCGCTTTCTCAAGGAAGCGCTGCCTATTCCTACTTTCAGTAGCGCTTTCTTGAAAAAACGCTGCCTAAAGTGACAAATAGACAGCGCTTCCTTGAGAAAGCGCTGTCTAAAGTATGTAATAGATTGTCTTTAGACAGCGCTTTCTCAAGGAAGCGCTACCTATTCCTACTTTCAGTAGCGCTTTCTTGAAAAAACGCTGCCTAAAGTGACAAATAGACAGTGCTTCCTTGAGAAAGCGCTGTCTAAAGTATGTAATAGATTGTCTTTAGACAGCGCTTTCTCAAGGAAGCGCTACCTATTCCTACTTTCAGTAGCGCTTTTTTAAGCACTATTGAATCTCTCTCACCTTCAGTAGCGGGTGAATAGATAGCGCTTTGAAGCGCTACTAAAGGTCAAAAAAAAGCGCTACTGAAGCCCTTTTCTGTAGTAGTGTTAACTTCAGTTGTTTAAAGAACTGACGTTAAAAGTGACTCACAAAAAAATCAATCACCTTTTACTTCAGTTGTTAAAAGAACTGAAGTTAAAAGGTTCACTTTTAACGTCGGTTGTGAGACACCCCGCTGTGCCCCCATTGTATTATTAAATTAGAACCTTATTATTTATTTACTTAATCGCACGCTTATCGTTGAAAATACGTAAAAATTAAAACTTAATTAATAATCATATAACTTCTACAAATATAAAACACACCAAACTATATTACATAAATACACACATGTTTATTTATTACATTACCAAAACATTGTTGAGGGTACCCTCTCAGTAGGATCCCTCACAGGCATAAACTGCACTACAGACATACTTAGCGAAAATATAAATACTCCTTAGACACACTGGCCATAATGTCTATACTCTAATCGCCATGGATCACAGCTCGACCTCCAGCATCTGGTTCATACGGAGTTCCATCTAACTCCTTAGCAATTGGTTCCTCCATCGGGTCTTCTCGTACGATCACATCAGAAATAAAATACAACACACAAAGATATAGGGAATAAGAAACAGTTCTATCATCAAAAAGCGGAAAAGAGTAATAGTAAATTATACAGTAATTGTCACAGACACCCATCACTCAAAATCAACAATCATCCTCAATCCACTATATCATCCTCTACCCTCAGCCCATGCAACTAAAACTTTATACTGATGTGGCCATCTTCACTCCTGTCACATTAGTCAGTAGTCCAGAACGGTCCAGTACCAATAACTTTCGAATGCATCAAAGACTAAACAATTATTAGTCTAAAATGGTCCAGTGCCAATAACATACGAACTCGTCAAGGAATATAATTCCATAACGGTCCAGTGCCAAGAACATACGAACTCGTCAAGGAACATCCTTCCATAACGGTCCAGTGCCAAGAACATACGAACTCGTCAAGGAATATCAATCCAAAACGGTCCAGTGCCAAGAACATTCGAACGCGTCAAGAACTAAAGAGTATTACGGTAGTCTACCTCGGCATCCACATCCGTAGGGCACTCACCCGCAATATCCGATATCCCCAAAATAGGATATCCTGACCTCGTGTGTTCCACTCACACGGCTGTGACTAACAATACCTCGAAAAATGAATCTCCCTAATTTAAATCAATAAAAACCTAGTGCCTCAACCTTCCATCAAAGTCTCAACACCTTTTTCCTCTTAGATAAAACCACTTAATTAGGCTAGGCACCTCTAAATCACCTTTATTCTCTCACCGAAACAATTATCTCCCGAACAACACATATCCTTACTTAAAAATCAGCTAAGCACAATATTAAAAACCAGGCAGATCATGCATAACACAATATCAGAAAATAATTCAAATACCACAAAATATCACATAAGCAATGAAATAATAATAATAAATTCAATCAACCTCAGATAAGATAAAATCATCCTAATGTCAATAAACCTACAATCCCCAAATCACCATTGGTTTTACAGAAAATGTTTCCAATATGATTTTGGTCTTGTCGATTACTCAACTACTAGTAGGGTTTAGGTCGCCCTACACAATTATCATATAATCTACTACTTATCGATTCCGACGATAGGTTGATTCTTTTCCCCACCTGAGTTATCACCGGAAACACGTACACGACGATCCTTGTTATCCCGCCACGAGTTAACACAACCACCTTCATTTAAACAACATAACTATAATTAATCAACTAACAACCATCTATGACACTTTAGGGCTAGGTTCGGCCAAGACTTACAAAATAGGTTTAGAATTATCTTCTTAATGCCATCTTTTGGATCTTGGTTACTAGAGTCTTAACTAACATAGATTACTTATTACAAGACTAAAATTTGAAACAAAATCCTCTAACCTCTAGGGTTAGGGTTTCGGCCCATTTTAGGAATTTAAGCTAGGGAGTTTTGTTGGACCTAAGCTCTTGGATTTAATCTATACATGTATTATAGAACTTAAGTCAAGTACTAACATTCAAAACAAACAACAAAACACCAAACCCATTTTCCTACCTAGGTTCGGCCATTAATGGTTAATAGGGAAGGAAAATGATTTTGATCACATGCTCTTGGATAAATAAAGGAGGAATCATAACTAGATCATAAAAATTGGTTTCACATTTTTATGATTTTTCTACAATTTTCTAGAATTAATTGAAGTTCTAGATCTAAGAAATGGAAACTCAAGAAATATGAAAAATAAGAGCTTAAAAAAAGAGGAGATGATCATGTTACCTAAGTTAAGAAAGTAGAAGAAGAATTGATGAGGATCTTGGCAATCATGTTAATGGAAATCACTTGAAGTTTCTTGAAGATCAACAATGGTGTTTTTGGAGAAAAAGTGAAGAAATGAAGGAAATGAAGAAGATGAGTGAAAGGGGAGGGAGGCCACGGTTTGGAGGGTATATATAGGAGTAATCTTATGCCTTGTTTGGTTAAAAGGAATTGGTTTGATGGGTTTTGTGATTATTAAATTAATATAAGCTTAACTATAGTTAATAATTAACTTAACTAGGGTTACTTTGCTTAACTATGGTTAATAAATATGTGGCTCACATTTGATGGAGGTGTGGCTGATTTTGGGCCACACAAAGTGACTCACTAATGAGTCACCGATCTTATCCGATAGCGGTTCCTGGAAATTCCGTACGCAGCTCCGTCGTTTACCCGATTTCGGTTTTTGAGAGGAAAATAATGAAACAAAAGCAAAATGAAATAGGTGAGATTTATTGGAGGTGGATGCACGAAATTGTAGAGATGTGGGAGGTTTTCAACCACGTAAAATGAGTGGTTGAGAGTGCGTAGATGTGTCTGGTTAATACCCGCGAAAGCTTGGGGGTATTTTGGTCTTTTTCACATAAAAGTCATGATTACTAGCATTTAATGCTCATAAATGCTTGGTGAGTCATGGTGGTGACTCATCCCATGACTTAGCTCCCTGCGGTTTTTGGTGCCTCGATTAGGGTTTTGCCGTAAACGTAATATTTCATTTTTTGAAAATTTTCAAACTAACCAAACTCGTTGGAAAAATGTTTTAAATATACAACATTTCATTCACGAGTCAAAATTAGGCTTTTTGATCATTAAAATCTTGTCAATGAATTCATTTTTCGAACTTTACCAAAATTAGAATAAACATAATATTTTATTTCGATCGAAATTTGAAAGTAGACTTCCTCACGGACAAAATATAAAAAATCTACAAATTTCATTTTTCGGGTCAAATTAGGGTTTTCGTCGGTATAAAATTATACTATCGCGTTAAAAATGCGACGCCCGACTCTCGAATTTTCAACCCAAAATTTCACCGTAACCTTCTACCATAAGAGAGAATATGAATATGATTTTAACTTATTTAAAATCACTTTCTAACTCTCATATTAAAATATAATTAATTATATTTTAACCGGTTAAACAGCGTAATTAAAAATCAGGCTGTTACATTACTACCCCTCTTAGAAAAAAATTCCGTCCTCGGAATTTCTTAACTCAAACTAGCCATTATCTTGTAATCGTATCTTAATCTAAATATCCCACATTATATTTCTCATCGCTGTTTTTCCCCTAGGTAACAGCGGTAACTTCATAACATAATTCATTCTTATATCATTCTATTTATCCTCGAACTTATCCATCACTATATTCCATTCATTGTTCTTAACCTTTCCAACTTGATCTAACATCCCTAAAGGACATGATCAAAACTTAATTCCTTCATCTTCTTACTACTGATCCACTAAAGAATATTATTTCAACATCTAACAGCCGTAATTAACACCACAATCGAACTACCCTAACTTCCTACTTCATGTATCCAATCACAGTCTTAGTTCATCAGAATGTATTTCACTATTATAGATTATATCAAAATCACACCTTTCAAGTCTCCAAATAAACATCTTAACACTCCGTAAGATAAATTGCAATCAAAAGATCAACACCTGTTAGGATTATCTAACTTAACAAATTTGAATTTCTCTAGTAACCTCAATTTATATCAGAAATCCTCTTTTCTGCTCATATTCAACTTAGGTGAAAGCTCATATTCAACTTAGGTGAAATTACTATGTACACTTTCGTATACTCTTCCCAAACTCATAGAATCCATCTTAACTATGATCATTAATCATTGCCCTAGATTCCCTAATGATATTATGCCTCGATCAAAATTTGACTTATAGTAATTGTCTTACTCACTGATATTGATCTTAAGGGTTCACATCCTACTAGTCACAACTATACCTCAACAAAACTCTCATCACTTTCTTGTCTATCATGCTACTTAGACAAACAAACAAAGTCTACCAGATATCAAATACATACCTTGTATAAGATCCCGGATTGAGCATTCTGCTCCCCTCACGGTAAACACTCTTTCAGTGGCCTGAGGTCTAACCATCTGCTGTCCTGCTGCTGGAACTCCTTTTCCAGCTCCACCTCTCTGAATGCTAGTATACAACATATAATGCTACATAAAACTGGTATATATATGCCATATAACTGTTAACTATCACGTCGGGACTCACTACCCAACTTCTAAGCATAGTTAAAATCCGATGTGGATTCAACTAGACACGGCCAGTAACAACTTCCTAGACCACACAGTCCGATTAGAATCGAACTGCTCTGATACCACCAAATGAGAAAACCCGTTGTGCCCCATCGTATTATTAAATTAGAACCTATTATTTATTTACTTAATCGCACGCTTATCGTTGAAAATTCGTAAAAATTAAAACTTAATTAATAATCATATAACTTCTACAAATATAAAACACACCAAACTATATTACATAAATACACACATGTTTATTTATTACATTACCAAAACACTGTTGAGGGTACCCTCTCAGTAGGATCCCTCACAGGCATAAACTGCACTACATACATACTTAGCGGAAATATAAATACTCCTTAGACACACTGGCCATAATGTCTATACTCTAATCGCCATGGATCACAGCTCGACCTCCAGCATCTGGTTCATACGGAGTTCCATCTAACTCCTTAGCAATTGGTTCCTCCATCGGGTCTTCTCGTACGATCACATCAGAAATAAAATACAACACACAAAGATATAGGGAATAAGAAACAGTTCTATCATCAAAAAGCGGAAAAGAGTAATAGTAAATTATACAGTAATTGTCACAGACACCCATCACTCAAAATCAACAATCATCCTCAATCCACTATATCATCCTCTACCCTCAGCCCATGCAACTAAAACTTTATACTGATGTGGCCATCTTCACTCCTGTCACATTAGTCAGTAGTCCAGAACGGTCCAGTACCAATAACTTTCGAACGCATCAAAGACTAAACACTTATTAGTCTAAAATGGTCCAGTGCCAATAACATACGAACTCGTCAAGGAATATCATTCCATAACGGTCCAGTGCCAAGAACATACGAACTCGTCAAGGAACATCCTTCCATAACGGTCCAGTGCCAAGAACATACGAACTCGTCAAGGAATATCAATCCAAAACGGTCCAGTGCCAAGAACATTCGAACGCGTCAAGAACTAAAGAGTATTACGGTAGTCTACCTCGGCATCCACATCCGTAGGGCACTCACCCGTAATATCCGATATCCCCAAAATAGGATATCCTGACCTCGTGTGTTCCACTCACACGGCTGTGACTAACAATACCTCGATAAATGAATCTCCCTAATTTAAATCAATAACAACCTAGTGCCTCAACCTTCCATCAAAGTCTCAACACCTTTTTCCTCTTAGATAAAACCACTTAATTAGGCT
Source organism: Sophora flavescens (assembly GCA_030762895.1). Taxonomy (NCBI): domain Eukaryota; kingdom Viridiplantae; phylum Streptophyta; class Magnoliopsida; order Fabales; family Fabaceae; genus Sophora; species Sophora flavescens. The sequence goes on from JAUPTC010001181.1 coordinate 12,366, forward strand.
AGGCACCTCTAAATCACCTTTATTCTCTCACCCAAACAATTATCTCCCAAACAACACATATCCTTACTTAAAAATCAGCTAAGCACAATATTAAAAACCAGGCAGATCATGCATAACACAATATCAGAAAATAATTCAAATACCACAAAATATCACATAAGCAATGAAATAATAATAATAAATTCAATCAACCTCAGATAAGATAAAATCATCCTAATGTCGATAAACCTACAATCCCCAAATCACCATTGGTTTTACAGAAAATGTTTCCAATATGATTTTGGTCTTGTCGATTACTCAACTACTAGTAGGGTTTAGGTCGCCCTACACAATTATCATATAATCTACTACTTATCGATTCCGACGATAGGTTGATTCTTTTCCCCACCTGAGTTATCACCGGAAACACGTACACGACGATCCTTGTTATCCCGCCACGAGTTAACACAACCACCTTCATTTAAACAACATAACTATAATTAATCAACTAACAACCATCTATGACACTTTAGGGCTAGGTTCGGCCAAGACTTAGAAAATAGGTTTAGAATTATCTTCTTAATGCCATCTTTTGGATCTTGGTTACTAGAGTCTTAACTAACATAGATTACTTATTACAAGACTAAAATTTGAAACAAAATCCTCTAACCTCTAGGGTTAGGGTTTCGGCCCATTTTAGGAATTTAAGATAGGGATTTTTGTTGGACCTAAGCTCTTGGATTTAATCTATACATGTATTATAGAACTTAAGTCAAGTACTAACATTGAAAACAAACAACAAAACACCAAACCCATTTTCCTACCTAGGTTCGGCCATTAATGGTTAATAGGGAAGGAAAATGATTTTGATCACATGCTCTTGGATAAATAAAGGAGGAATCATAACTAGATCTTAGAAATTGGTTTCACATTTTTATGATTTTTCTACAATTTTCTAGAATTAATTGAAGTTCTAGATCTAAGAAATGGAAACTCAAGAAATATGAAAAATAAGAGCTTAAAAAGAGAGGAGATGATCATGTTACCTAAGTTAAGAAAGTAGAAGAAGAATTGATGAGGATCTTGGCAATCTTGTTAATGGAAATCACTTGAAGTTTCTTGAAGATCAAAAATGGTGTTTTTGGAGAAAAAGTGAAGAAATGAAGGAAATGAAGAAGATGAGTGAAAGGGGAGGGAGGCCACGGTTTGGAGGGTATATATAGGAGTAATCTTATGCCTTGTTTGGTTAAAAGGAATTGGTTTGATGGGTTTTGTGATTATTAAATTAATATAAGCTTAACTATAGTTAATAATTAACTTAACTAGGGTTACTTTGCTTAACTATGGTTAATAAATATGTGGCTCACATTTGATGGAGGTGTGGCTGATTTTGGGCCACACAAAGTGACTCACTAATGAGTCACCGATCTTATCCGATAGCGGTTCCCGGAAATTCCGTACGCAGCTCCGTCGTTTACCCGATTTCGGTTTTTGAGAGGAAAATAATGAAACGAAAGCAAAATGAAATAGGTAAGATTTATTGGAGGTGGATGCACGAAATTTTAGAGATGTGGGAGGTTTTCAACCACATAAAATGAGTGGTTGAGAGTGCGTAGATGTGTCTGGTTAATACCCGCGAAAGCTTGGGGGTATTTTGGTCTTTTTCACATAAAAGTCATGATTACTACCATTTAATGCTCATAAATGCTTGGTGAGTCATGGTGGTGACTCATCCCATGACTTAGCTCCTCCGGTGTCCGGTTTTGTCTTTGCACCTCCCTTCTCGACTTCGTCGGTTCCCCGATTAGGGTTTTACGCCCGTAAAACGTAATATTTCATTTTCGATTAAAAATTTTCAAACTAACCAAACTCGTTGGAAAAATGATTTAAATATAAACTATTTCATTCACGAGTCAAAATTAGGCTTTTTGATCATTAAAATCTTACTGTCAGTGAAAACACCGACTGTTTTCCGTCCGAACTTTTACCAAAATTCGTCCGAATAAACATAATATATTATTTCTGATCAGAAATTTGGAAAGTAGACTTCCTCACGGACAAAATATAAAAAATCTACAAATTTCATTTTTCGGGTCAAATTAGGGTTTTCTGTCAGTATAAAATTATACTGTCAGTTAAAAATGCAGACCGGGCTCCGTCTGAATTTTCAACCCAAAATTTCACCGTAACCTTCTACCATAAGAGAGACTATGAATATGATTTTAACTTATTTAAAATCACTTTCTAACTCTCATATTAAAATATAATTAATTATATTTTAACCGGTTAAACAGCGTAATTAAAAATCAGGTTGTTACAAGTTGTTTAAAGAACTGACGTTAAAAGTGGCCGACTAGAAAATCAATCACCTTTTACTTCAGTTGATAAAAGAACTGAAGTTAAAAGTTTCACTTTTAACGTCAGTTGTTTAAAGAACTGACGTTAAAAATGGCTGACTAGAAAATCAATCACCCTTTACTTCAGTTGTTACTTCAGTTGTGAAAAGAACTGAAGTTAAAAGGTTCACTTTTAACGTCAGTTGTTTAAAGAACTGACGTTAAAAGTGGCTCACTGATAAGCCTCTGGCTCATCTAGTTTTATAGCTAGTATGACCAGGGTTTTGTGCAAATTATATCGTATTTTCACCCAAATTAGATTAGATTGTCCTCAAGCAAGGTTTTGAGTCTCTAAAGTAGTTTTAGGTTAAATTATCCAGTTTTGAGTCAAATAATGCACTTATAGTTATTTCTTTGTTTTCAGGTTAAGTAGAAGTTGAGAGAATAAAGAAACAGGGGATTCGCCTCGCGAGAGTTTTGTTCGCCTCGCGAACCTGAAAGCCAGCAGAACAGTGAAAATGACATCCTCTCTGGTTTGCCTCGCGAACAGCTCTTCGCCTCGCGACCCCGAAGGCTGACTGTTCCAAGAAAATGCAAGGTCTCTGGTTCGCCCCGCGAATAAGATCTCGCGTCGCGAGTAATCCAACCCTGAAGACCAAAAGTCAGCACGGTTTATGCATGCTAAAGGTCACGGATGTGGCAGTTTGGAAATTAAAGAGTCTCGCCTCGCGAGCATCCATTCACCTCGCGAGCCTGGAAGTCAGAAAGCATCACGGTTGGCCCCTGATGTTCATAACGGGCATAATAAGAAGACCCTTCCAATTCTCGCCTCGCGAAGGTGTGTTCGCCTCGCGAGAATACCAAAGGTTGCAGATTGTTCACAAGATTCGCGTCGCGAGAGAGGCTTCGCCTCGCGAGAGGGCAAAAATTCCTGAATGTTATAAATAGCTGTCTGGGCAGATTATGAACAACTTTTGCTTCTCCATTGTTCTGTTTACATATTTTTCTGTGTGTTTTCGTTTTTTTACATGGAGAACCAAGTTTCTAGGATTAATCTATTGTAATCGATTTCCACTACACTTGAGGTTCTTGTATTTCCTGTTTTGTATTCTTTTCCCTTTTCAATGCCATGCTTTATATTTATGTTTGCTTAATTAAGGAGTATATTGTGTTGTGTTGATTTATTTTCGGTGATATCATGTTCCTATAATTAATCGCGTTTGCTTAATTCGCGTGTGTACGTTTCGTGTTCGCTTAGTTCACGAAGGGCTTAACCCCGTTTGCTTAATTCGGGAATAGGGACATATATCTGTAGTAGTGGTTTCGCTTGTAAATTGTTGCTACAACCGGGAGGAGATTAGAATCTGCTTAGGGCTTGGAAATTGCATGAACCTATGATAGTTGGGAAATTGAGAACAATAGATTAATCGGTTTTTAGCTATTTGACAATCTCTTTGAATTGCCTTGTTTCATTGCTCTGTTATTATTTTGTTTGCATCCCAATCCACCCGCCCCCCCCCCCCCCCCCCACCCCAAAAAAACTGATTTTTGTGAAAAATAACACTATAAGAGTCCTTGTGAGACGACATCCGAGTTGTCGCCCTAAACTACAGTTTTAAAACCTGCTCGTTCTTTTTGGCGCGTGCGCGACAGCATGATAACTCACAAAAAAATCAATCACCTTTTACTTCAGTTGTTAAAAGAACTGAAGTTAAAAGGTTCATTTTTAACGTCAGTTGTTTAAAGAACTGACGTTAAAAGTGGCTCACTAAAAAATCAATCACCCTTTACTTCAGTTGTTAAAAGAACTGAAGTTAAAAGGTTCACTTTTAACGTCAGTTGTTTAAAGAACTAACGTTGAAAGTGGCTCACTAAAAAATCAATCACCTTTTACTTCAGTTGTTAAAAGAACTGAAGTTAAAAGGTTCACTTTTAACGTCAGTTGTTTAAAGAACCCACATTGAAAGTGGCTCTCGAAAAAATCAATCACCCTTTACTTCAGTTGTTAAAAGAACTGAAGTTAAAACGTTCATTTTTAACGTCAGTTGTTTAAATAACTAACGTTAAAAGTGGCTCACAAAAAAATCAATCACCCTTTACTTCAGTTGTTCAAAGAACTGAAGTTAAAAGGTTGACTTTTATTGTCACTTGTTTAAAGAACTGACGTTAAAAGTGGCTCACTAAAAAATCAATCACCCTTTACTTCAGTTGTTAAAAGAACTGAAGTTAAAAGGTTCACTTTTAATGTCAGTTGTTTATAGAACTGACGTTAAAAGTGGCTCACAAAAACATCAATCACCCTTTACTTCAGTTGTTAAAATACCTGGAGTGAAAATGTTAACTTTTAACCTTAGAAGATTAAAGAACTGATGTTAAAAGTGGCTCACAAAAAAATCAATCACCTTTTACTTTAGTTGTTAAAAGAACTGAAGTTAAAAGGTTCACTTTTAACGTCAGTTGTTTAAAGAACTGACGTTAAAAGTGGCTCACAAAAAATAATCACCTTTTACTTCAGTTGTTAAAAGAACTGAAGTTAAAAGGTTCACTTTTAATGTCAGTTGTTTAAAGAACTGACGTTAAAAATGACTGACTAGAAAATCAATCACCATTTACTTCAGTTGTTACTTCACTTTTGAAAAGAACTGAAGTTAAAAGGTTCACTTTTAACGTCAGTTGTAACACCCTAGTTTTTACACCTAGGATTAATTATTTTATTTGGATGTTTAAGTTTATTTTGTTATGTGGTTTAGTTTGAGTAATTAAATTACTCTTTTCAAATTATTTTATTAGGTGCGTTAGCACTAACTTAGTTCAGTGAATGCACGCTTACTAGACAATAATTACGTTATTGTCATTGTTATACCAGTACAGAAAAATATTTTAAATAATATGATTAAGAGAAAAGCATTTTCATATTCCTATTCTATTTAATTTTAGAGTTAAAAATATTTTGGTTTGACATTTATCGGAGATTAAATTTTGGACTGAGTATTTTCTTAGTTGATCAGTTCAACTATTAATCTTTACTCTAACTTGAATTTCAAAAACATATCCTTATCAATCTTTATTTTTAGATTCTAAAATGTAAAAACATGTTTATTTTAGGCCTAATATTTATCACTCATTTTGTACCTATCACTAAGTAACTAGTTTAAAAACTCATTTTCTCTCTTTTCTCTCTCTCTTTCTCGACGCCATCTCTCTCTTTTTCTTCTTTCTTCTCTGCAACCTCTTCCTTCTTTCTTTCTCTTTTCTTCTTTCCCCCCCTCCAAACTTAGCTCCTCCTTCTTCCTTGCGGACTGGTTCGCGCCGCCACCTGCAAGCCGCGCAACCACCACCTCAAAGAGTAGATCCGGTCGCTACTCACCAGCACGAGGGAGAAGATAGCTGCGCAACCCACACGTATTCCGGCCGGTTGCTCCGCCGTTCGACGACGCCACCGTGGAGCTCGTCTGGCCGCTGTTTATGGTGGTTCGTCCACCTCCCTCCCTTCTATGAGGTTCGCCTCCTCTGTTTGGTAAGGATTGTTGCAGACCGAAGCTCTGCCGCCGTCCTCAGACGTGCCACCGCCACGCCGGAGGTCTCAACAGCCACCACTTCTCTTTCTTCCACCTTGGGTGAGTTATTTTCCCTATGTAAATTATATTCTAGGTTTTATGGGAAACGTTGGAATATAATAGTGGTGGAAAGTATTATTTTGGAAAAATAAGGAGTTTTGATGATGATGATTTATTAGTGTAAAAGTAACTCGAGTCACAATGAGAGCGAAATTGTGAAAATGTTTCTGTACTGCTAATTTTTATGTAAGAAAGTTTGTAATATTATACAAAGTTATTTTATGAAATTAATTGTTGAAAAGAAGTTAATGATGATTTTAGAAAGTTGTTTCAGTGGAAAAAGTTAAGTTTTGGCTTGAGAAGCTTTAAAAGTGATAATTGATGAATGATTTGGAAAAGTGTGATAACATATTTGGAAAAAGTAGAAGGCAAGTATTTTGACACGGCAGTACATATTTTAAGGAAGTTAAAACCTCAAGTGACTCACATTTGTGAAAACCAAGTTTTATTATTTAAGGATTTTATTGATGAATTTCCAATTTTGGAAAAGAATTTATGAAAGCAAAACTGATTTAGTGTTAAAAATGGTGTGGAACTTAGTAACCGAGACGTCGGGGTACTAAGGTTCTGTGTTGTGATGGACTCAGTCATTTGGACTTTGAGGGCCTATATTGTATACATGAGGTATACTGTGTTGAAACATTGAAGATGTTTCTAGTGCCACGAACCTAAGACTGGTGCACCGGTCGAGAGGTGTCGTGATTGAACACTCGGACTGTGAGGTCCTATGTTTTGATAAAAGTTTTATGGACTGTGAGGTCCTATGTTTTGATAAAAGTTTTATGGACAGTGAGGTCCTGTGTTGTAATGAAAGTTTTAAAAGTATTTTAAAACTATGTGAGTCGTAAGCCATTTTGAGCTTCGGCAAAAGAAAGATTGAGCACAAAGAAAAGAACAAAACAAAAGTGTTTTGCATGCATTTGGCAGACGTGCCTGCGGTTTGTGCATAATGCATTAATTACCAGCGGCGAAAGGTAATTACGATGTGCATTTATCTCATGTGCCTAGGGAGGACATGGAGACCCCATCTTACTTGCTAATGGTAGGGCCACTGGTTGTGGACATTAGCAATGTGTTTGGCCTTGTGTGTGCCTGGCTGTGTATGCCTTTTTAAGATGGGAAGAGGTTGCGCACCTATTGGCAGTTGGCCAAGTTAGCCAGTGTGGCTATGGAGTCTGATCAACTCATATGATGTTGGGATATCTCATGAGATTAGGACGAAAATTTAGATGATGAATAGAAGTGTCATGCATAATTTTATGGATGATGTTTGGGGTGTTGAACCCATTGATAGACTATTAGCTTATAAATGCTCGTGTGGTAAATGTATATGTGTTATGTGGTGTTGCGCATTTAGTTATTGTGTTAAAACCATATATTGGCGTCTCACCCTTACACACATTTCAGGATTCTTCTAGTTCGATATTGTACCCTGGGTACTTTAACACAGATGGTGCAGAGGAGTCTTTCTAAGTCACTCAGAGACTTAGATCTAGTTGCTTGATGAGGTATTACTTGCGGAATAACTTTTAGAACGACCAGCTTAGGGTTGAGACTTAGATTATTATTGATAGTATGTATGAGTATGGCTCAGAGAGCCTTTATTTCAAATGGAATGTTTATGGCTCGGAGAGCATTCTTTTGAAAGAAAACTTAAACCTTTCCTTTTTGGTTTTGTAAAGCTTATGGCTATAACTATTATTTTTATGTATTGATGCCTGGTTGAATTTAGTGTAACTGGAAGTCTGGAGTTAAAATGTAAATATTTTAACAGGTGTTATTTTACCCTGGGATGTCCGAATTACAGAGGAGACTCTGTCGAAATTTTTGTAAAACTACTATCTTGTATTTAAGTATATCCTTTAAATTAAATAGGCTTGTTAAGCTATGATAGTAAGTTTGGGTGTCGATCAATTAAGGCTTAGGTATGGAGTCGTGACAAAAATTTTGCACCCAATTTCAGACACTTATGTACTTATATAAGTTATTTTCCGAAAGCACCAGCAAATTAATCTTTTGATTTTATTTTCACACGTGTTTAGAAGGTAATGCCCCAGGGGGGTGTTACAGAGTGGTATCAGAGCTGGTCGTGTCTTTCGGGATCTTTGGGGAATAGGTCTGTTAAGTTTTTGTTGTGTGATCTCTGGTTGGCTCTTGTTTGAATTGTTTCTTGTTGAAGCAATGTGTGTTGACGCACAAGTATATGTTTTGTTGATGGTTTTTCCAAGGGTTTTATGTCCTGGGTGACCGTAGATCTTGAATGTTACTTGGGTTCGAATATGACATACGATTATTCTTGCGAATCGTGTCAGACATTCGAAACAAGATGTTTGTGTATAGGATTTTTCCGGGAGTGTTCCCTGGAAATATTCTAGGTTTATGGTTAGTAAAGGACATTGATTTTTGATTGATCTAGTTTCTGGATGCGGTCAGATCTCTGTCCCTTTGTGTAGGATGTTGCCTACAAAGATTGAAACAAGTTCGACGACTCGATTCAACTGAAAGATCGGTGGTCTGAATCGTTGGTTAGACCGAGTGCTTTCCTTGTGAAGCACCAACGTTGTGTGGAGGCTCGTGTCACCGTCTAGATTTCTGACGACTAGGTAAAAGGACGAATTATGAACAAGTATTTTCTAACTTGCGTAGTTGATTTGGTAAATTAATTGCGAGGAGTTGTCATCTACTCAAAGATGGACGTGAAGACGAGTTAGTACCAGATTGGAGTGATGACCTATCTAAGGTTTTGCATCGTCAACTCAGTTTATGAGGAAAGATCAACCTTTTGTATGTTGGATCGATTGATTAAGTTGTTCGGAATCGTACCCAAATTCAAGGTGGTCATACTAAGCTTGGCTAGAAAGATGTGTATGTTGGTTAGAACCAAGACGAATCGAGTGGATTTTCGATCTTGGGTGAGTGTCTCGTGATTGAGGAATTCTTCATTGTACCCTTTGATTCTCTTGTGTTCGTCAGTTGACAATTATTTCTCAAATCCTGTGATTGTCTTAGATAATCACAACGGTGAAGTTGGTATGTGTCAGACATATTTTCTGATTTTAATTTGCAGTCTGTCAAGACTCATGAATTAGTTATGCTAATTCATAAATTTCTAGTTATTCATTTCTTTGGTTGTGAGAAGTCGTACTCACACTTCTAAATGATCCTCGATGTATTAGACATTTGAGTGAATTGGTTTAAAGGAATCGATTGGTCTGGATACTTTCACACTTTGTTGAGAGAAGTGGTTATGACTATTCCTTGAGTTATAACCCAGATAATTTCGTGATAGCAGAAGTTTCTTGGTGAAACTTAGTTTCGTCACTTCTATTTTTGATAGAGGTGAAAGTCATCATTTTGTAAATTCTTTGTATTAAGAATAAGAATTAATCCTATTGGGATTAGACATTATTCACTCCTTGATTATTTGAATCCGTTGGAAGATTCTTGTGGAAGAATGAACTTTATTAGATTCATGTTTGTAAATGTGTATTGATCATGCAGTTTTACATCCACAAACCTGATGGAATGATCTTTTTCCATACTGGATGTTCTGATATCCTTCAAATTAGTGAAATTCTTTTCTATGCTAATGTGAAAGTGAAATCAAGAAAAATTTTCTTTTCTTGAGAAATTCTTTTATAATCACTAAGGTCATGTCTTATTGTCGTTCGAAAGTGCTTGTTGTCATTGATCATCTTAATTCTACGTATTTTTCAAATGTTGTCGATGTGTGACCTATCTCATCAGTCGTGAGATGGATATCTCCACATCAAGATGTACAATTGAGACCTTCCTTGTTGAGATGTTGGCATTCCTTCAATCTTTGTTATGAGTTTTCTGAAGACCTACATGAGTCTTATTTGAATTCAAGTGATCGTTGATTGACTGGTGAAGTTTACATCTTCTTACGAGTTAAGATCCGCAAGCGGAGTTAGTGAACCGAATAATGTATCAGAAGATTGTTCAGACTTCGTGAAGTATCTTCAAGTATTGTTTCAGATGAAAAACGGAAGTTTATCAACGTGTGTCGGTTATGTTTACTTTAAGTGTTGAAGGCTAAGTTGAGACTAAATCCAGCTGATCATCCTCCGTGGGATGGATAAGGAATGAGGTGACTTATCTTTAACAAGTTAGTTGGGAGATAATGTGGTATCTAATTTTTGTCATCTCTATGGTAGTACGAACCAGAGTTGATAGGAGCTTTGTTAATGAATAGATGTGAATGATATTATGAGAACCCTTAAGTTCAACATCATTGAGTGAGATGATTTCAATGGATCTTATCGTGATCGAGGCAGATATATCATTAAAGGAATTTAGAGTAGTGATCAATGTTTATGGTTAATGTTGACTTCGTGAGTCCGAGGATTAACGGAAAAATATATATGGTAGTTTTCCTTAAGTTGAACGGAAATAGTAAAATGGAGTTCTTGAGTGAAACTAAGTTGTTAGAAAAGTTTAAGAATTATGATTTTGGATAATTCAAGTCGAAGTGATTCCTTTTGGTTGTAATTGCATGGAGAAATGTAATCGTATTCTTTAAGATTGAAATGAATGATTATGATATAATTTGGAGTGGTGGAATATGTTCAAAGGAATGATTATGATATAATTTTGAGTTAAAGGTTGATGTATGATGGGGTAAAAAGTTAGTGTTGAACTTGATGTTCGTTGTGAGGATAAGGTGTTGAAGAAGTTTTACTAGCAGACAAATTTTGAGGCAAGAAGTGATTAAGTTTTGATTATGTCTTTCGATTATAATAAGCTATGGCGAAATGTTTATAATCTTTGAGGTCTTATTTTGGTAAATATGTGGTTGATGATCCATAGTAGAAATTGGACATTTTTAAATTCAAGATTGCATTGGGGAGTGTCCACCTAGATTTCTTGGCTTTGTTTTGGTGCAACTCTTAGGGGTAATGGCCTTAGAGAAACTCTGTTTTATAATCTCTTTTCTCGGCTGCAAATATATAAGATAAGGACAGATATGATACAAGCACATCCTTGCATAAGTGATAGAGCTATGTCTTCAAATGGAGGAATTGTTAGGAGTTATGTATTTTCCTTGGACAATAGGGTAGATGTGCATGGGAAATTCTTAAACCAGGGATCCTAACGGGGCTTGAGAACTAAATTGAAAATGAGAGGTAAATGAAGGATATGAAATTAAAGTAGGCAAAAGATTCGAGTGGAATTAATAAGAGAACGGATTGTGTTGGATGTGGTAAGATTCAATTTTAATGAGATTGAATTTCTTAGGTTTTTGGCGCAAAGGTTATCATGTGCAACTCAGGAATGTTACGACGTTTTGATTGGAGATTTGAAAAGTGTGAATTTGATAGGACTAGAAGAGTAGATTAAGCTTAAATGGACTAAGACTATGGTTGCATCTCTTGAGTAGAAGGTTAATTGATGTTATGGTAAAGTTAGTGTTGGTTTTAACGTTAGCTGTGAAAGTTATATATTGGAGAAAGTTTTTCTAATGGATCTATATTGAGAAGTGAAGAGATTAAGCGTTGATTTTATTCTTTAAAGTGTAATAGACTAAGGTGAAATATCGAAGGTAGTGGAAATAATGCGGTAGTGAAAAGTCTCGAGGATAAATATAATGGCATAAGAATCGATCTTGTTATAGTGTTATAGATGAAAGGAATGAAGCGATGAGAATACAAAGCAAGATTTTAGAGTTAAAGTGTGATTACAAAATCCTGTTTAGTTTTAAGCTACGAAATTTCGAGGACGAATTTTTTTTAAGAGGGGTAGTAATGTAACACCCTAGTTTTTACACCTTGGATTAATTATTTTATTTGGATGTTTAAGTTTATTTTTTTATGTAGTTTAGTTTGAGTAATTAAATTACTCTTTTCAAATTATTTTATTAGGTGCGTTAGCACTGACTTAGTTCAGTGAATGCACGCTTACTAGACAATAATTACGTTATTGTCACTGTTATACCAGTACAGAAAAATATTTTAAATAATATGATTAAGAGAAAAGCATTTTCATATTCCTATTCTATTTAATTTTAGAGTTAAAAATATTTTGGGTTGACATTTATCGGAGATTAAATTTTGGACTGAGTATTTTCTTAGTTGATCAGTTCAACTATTAATCTTTACTCTAACTTGAATTTCGAAAACATATCCTTATCAATCTTTATTTTTAGATTCTAAAAAGTAAAAATATGTTTATTTTAGGCCTAATATTTATCACTCATTTTGTACCTATCACTAAGTAACTAGTTTAAAAACTCATTTTCTCTCTTTTCTCTCTCTCTTTCTCGACGCCATCTCTCTCTTTTTCTTCTTTCTTCTCTGCAACTTCTTCCTTCTTTCTTTCTCTTTTCTTCTTTCCCCCCTCCAAACTTAGCTCCTCCTTCTTCCTTGCGGACTGGTTCGCGCCGCCACCTGCAAGCCGCGCAACCACCACCTCAAAGAGTAGATCCGGTCGCTACTCACCAGCACGAGGGAGAAGATAGCTGCGCAACCCACACGTATTCCGGCCGGTTGCTCCGCCGTTCGACGATGCCACCGTGGAGCTCGTCTGGCCGCTGTTTATGGTGGTTCGTCCACCTCCCTCCCTTCTATGAGGTTCGCCTCCTCTGTTTGATAAGGATTGTTGCAGACCGAAGCTCTGCCGCCGTCCTCAGACGCGCCACCGCCACGCCGGAGGTCTCAACAGCCACCACTTCTCTTTCTTCTACCTTGGGTGAGTTATTTTCCCTATGTTTCACTCTTTCTTTCATTTTCCCCCAAACTGATTTGAAACCCTAACCCTAACCCTTTGATTTCAGATTTTAATCTTGAAATTTAAGGTTGTTTTATTAGATTGGGACTGTGAATTTGTGTTTCCCTAAACTACTTTCATTATTCTGAGTTTTCCCCAAATTGTATTTAGGAGCCCTAAAACCCTAATTTGATTTTATTTGAATTTGGGTATGTTTTTGTGAAATTAATTATGATTTAATGTAATTAGGACTCTTAATGGATGATTTCCAAAGTTCTTTTTCAAGATCTTTTAATCAAAACAAAGTTTCCTTAAAGGGTATTGGGAAGCGTGAGCTTCAAACATGATTTTCTTTGAAAATAACCTTGTTTGGTAATTAGATTAAGTGTTTAGATAAAGTTAGAATGTGTGTTTGATCATGTGTAATTGATTTCTTGATTTCTGGTTATTGCGCGTTGTTGGATTTACTCTCTGAGACGTTTGGACACGGCTATGGTTGCTTGATGGAGTAGATATGAGCTAACGTGGGCATTAGGACGAGGATCCTTTACTTATCTTCAAAGGTAAGGGGGACTTGCCTGATGGATTTTTCTCAATAACCATTTGCTTGTTGTGTAATTTGTATAATTGATGTGGTTGTGGTTATCTGATTATGTGGTTTATGTTGTGTTGTATATCTGAGTATCGGTGTCTGATCTGTTTTAAATTATTTGATTATTTGTATATGATATTGCTATGGTGCATGATCTGTCTAGTGGTTTGTTGTTGAATGTTGCTTGTGAGTGTTGTTTGAGAAGCCTGACTGTGGTCAGTGCACAACCGACTAATCAGATAAAAGCTTTAATAAGCTGTGTAAATTATATTCTAGGTTTTATGGGAAACGTTGGAATATAATAGTGGTGGAAAGTATTATTTTGGAAAAATAAGGAGTTTTGATGATGATGATTTATTAGTGTAAAAGTAACTCGAGTCACAATGAGAGCGAAATTGTGAAAATGTTTCTGTACTGCTAATTTTTATGTAAGAAAGTTTGTAATATTATACAAAGTTATTTTATGAAATTAATTGTTGAAAAGAAGTTAATGATGATTTTAGAAAGTTGTTTCAGTGGAAAAAGTTAAGTTTTGGCTTGAGAAGCTTTAAAAGTGATAATTGATGAATGATTTGGAAAAGTGTGATAACATATTTGGAAAAAGTAGAAGGCAAGTATTTTGACACGGCAGTACATATTTTAAGGAAGTTAAAACCTCAAGTGACTCACATTTGTGAAAACCAAGTTTTATTATTTAAGGATTTTATTGATGAATTTCCAATTTTGGAAAAGAATTTATGAAAGCAAAACTGATTTAGTGTTAAAAGTGGTGTGGAACTTAGTAACCGAGACGTCGGGGTACTAAGGTTCTGTGTTGTGATGGACTCGGTCATTTGGACTTTGAGGGCCTATATTGTATACATGAGGTATACTGTGTTGAAACATTGAAGATGTTTCTAGTGCCACGAACCTAAGACTGGTGCACCGGTCGAGAGGTGTCGTGATTGAACACTCGGACTGTGAGGTCCTATGTTTTGATAAAAGTTTTATGGACTGTGAGGTCCTATGTTTTGATAAAAGTTTAATGGACAATGAGGTCCTGTGTTGTAATGAAAGTTTTAAAAGTATTTTAAAACTATGTGAGTCGTAAGCCATTTTGAGCTTCGGCAAAAGAAAGATTGAGCACAAAGAAAAGAACAAAACAAAAGTGTGTTGCATGCATTTGGCAGACGTGCCTGCGGTTTGTGACATAATGCATTAATTACCAGCGGCGAAAGGTAATTACGATGTGCATTTATCTCATGTGCCTAGGAAGGACATGGAGACCCCATCTTACTTGCTAATGGTAGGGCCACTGGTTGTGGACATTAGCAATGTGTTTGGCCTTGTTTGTGCCTGGCTGTGTATGCCTTTTTAGGATGGGAAGAGGTTGCGCACCTATTGGCAGTTGGCCAAGTTAGCCAGTGTGGCTATGGAGTCTGATCAACTCATATGATGTTGGGATATCTCATGAGATTAGGACGAAAATTTAGATGATGAATAGAAGTGTCATGCATAATTTTATGGATGATGTTTGGGGTGTTGAACCCATTGATAGACTATTAGCTTATAAATGCTTGTGTGGTAAATGTATATGTGTTATGTGGTGTTGCGCATTTAGTTATTGTGTTAAAACCATATATTGGCGTCTCACCCTTACACACATTTCAGGATTCTTCTAGTTCGATATTGTACCCTGGGTACTTTAACACAGATGGTGCAGAGGAGTCTTTCTAAGTCACTCAGAGACTTAGATCTAGTTGCTTGATGAGGTATTACTTGCGGAATAACTTTTAGAACGACCAGCTTAGGGTTGAGACTTAGATTATTATTGATAGTATGTATGAGTATGGCTCAGAGAGCCTTTATTTCAAATGGAATGTTTATGGCTCGGAGAGCATTCTTTTGAAAGAAAACTTAAACCTTTCCTTTTTGGTTTTGTAAAGCTTATGGCTATAACTATTATTTTTATGTATTGATGCCTGGTTGAATTTAGTGTAACTGGAAGTCTGGAGTTAAAATGTAAATATTTTAACAGGTGTTATTTTACCCTGGGATGTCCGAATTACAGAGGAGACTCTGTCGAAATTTTTGTAAAACTACTATCTTGTATTTAAGTATATCCTTTAAATTAAATAGGCTTGTCAAGCTATGATAGTAAGTTTGGGTGTCGATCAATTAAGGCTTAGGTATGGAGTCGTGACAAAAATTTTGCACCCAATTTCAGACACTTATGTACTTATATAAGTTATTTTCCGAAAGCACCAGCAAATTAATCTTTTAATTT
>JAUPTC010001182.1:0-7500 GCA_030762895.1 Sophora flavescens
TCCCAATTGCATACCAAAACACTATTCGAGTCATGGGGTGCTAGCCACAACAAGCATTAAGCATGGAAAATTAATCACTAATACGGCGTGGACCACGAATAATCAGTCAAGGCACATACATAATAATCAGTTTGATTACATCTAATCCCAACAAACGGGATTTAGCTACTCATAAAAAGAAAGCAAAAACCAGAGAAATAGGAGAAGAAGAGACGAAACTCCATGGGAGCTTTCCATATCATCCACTGACAGCCTAAGCAGACTCCGTTCTAGGGTTCCAATCCTTCCTTAAGCGCGACCTCCAAGGTCTCTATTTTTACGATGGTTTTGGTCTTCACTAGGGTTCCCAGCTAAAGAATTTTTTCCTTTTTCTGTGTTCTGCGCTCATACTTATAGGAGGCCACGCGTCACGGCCAGGCCGTGGCGTGTTGCAGAATGGCGCGCCTTCAAATTTGGAGCATCACGGCTGGCGTGATCAGTTCTTCTTGGCTTTGTCCGGTCGTGGCCGGCCGACTTGCCTTCAATCTTCTCGGTTTTCTTGATCATGGCGTGATGGTCATCACGGCCAGGCAGTGATGGGCTCTCCTTGGCTCATTTTCTTCACTTTTCAAGCTCTGTCTCATCCAAGCTCCATCAAGGCTAACTAAGAGCATTTTTCCTTAAATTCCTGCAAAACAACACCAAGAAACCGCTTCACCCGTTCCAAGGAAAACTAACTAAAATCAACTAAAGAATGCCTAATCTATATGAAAAATGTATGCAAAGTATACAGGAAACATGATGTAAAATCACACTATCAAATCACCCCAAGCTTATTCAATTGCTTGTCCTCAAGCAATCACTAAGGAGAAGATATAGACAATCAGATTACGGATGATGGACCAAGAACCGAGTAACAAGTAATCCAAGTAATAGGCATTTCAAATAATTCAGCAGAGACAATCAATTCAAGTCCAATTAGAAGCTTAGATTTCCTAGACTCATATTCTCACTGATTCGGGCACTCTTGCTCACCAGAAGATCACCACAAGCTTGTTCATTTGCTTGGCTCTCTCTCTCCACCTCACTCAAGTGTTAGGGATGTATGACAATTCGCTCTATCTTCCTCAGGAATGAATTCTACCATAGGCTTGACTATCAACCAAATCTCTACTTTATTAATGAAAACAATTAAGAATCAAGAGGTCTTTCGCTTTGGTTGTAACTGAGGCCATGGGATTTATCGTTAGGTGGGAAATCAAGAAAAGGACATTTCAAAAGGCTAAACAAAACATCAAGCATTGCAATTCATGACACCTTCTAAAAATACCTTTTGGTTTTCGATTCAGTTTTGCCACCTTTCTTTTTTTTTCTTTTATTTCTCATTTCTTTTTGTCATCCCTTCTCTGTTTATTTTTCTTTTTCTTTTATTTTTCTTTTGCTTGGAGAAGGGGAGATTTTTCAACTCAAGAGAAAATATTTTTTGATTCTTTCATCCCAAACTTTTTCTACTACCTTTTTACCCTTTTGTAATACTTTAGAAGGTATCCTATCAAGTACCATTCATCCCACATATTTCAGGGTACCAAGAAAAGCATTTTTCATGTAGGCTCAAAATTGGGCAACTAAGGGGTAGCATTTTATCAATCAAAGGTCGGATGACCGAGGAAAAATACCTAGTGCCTCAATCATTTTCAAAAATGTTTTCAAAAATTTTTAAGCTTCAAAACGGTTTCAAATCAAGTTCTAGAAAAATACAATCCAAGAGGAATAACACTCTATCACAAAGAATGGGGTATATTTAGTGAGTACCCCCTTTGGCTCAAAATCTCACATTTTAGTAGTTCAGAAATCAATGAGAAACACAAATCTACTGTACCAAATGCTAATTATAAACTATCAAAGATTATCTCAAACATATTTATTACTTGTAGCCTTATCACAAGAATAAAAAATTTGGTTCAAGAATTCACTATCTCAAGTTAATTGGCACTTAGTTTTCACTGATTAGATGCGACATCTAAACATGGGGCAATCTAATCATGTGACATGCAAAGCTATCATGCAAAACAAAATGAATGCAACATGCAAAATGCAAATGCAAAATACCCCTACCCCAAGCTTAAGAATTTACATTGTCCCCAATGTAAACAATCAAGTTGGAGAGAGGAGAAAAATGGAGCGACTTTTAGGCAGGCCGCGGTCTTGGCTAACATTCGATCGAGAAACTTGCATGAAAATTGGGTCACGGCCGTGAGCCTCATCACGAGTAGGCCGTGATCAATTATGATAGGTCTTCTCATCACGCCCGTGATGCTAGCGTGATCCTTTCGGTCTCTCTAGTTAGCTCATCACGGCGGCGTGACCAGTGTCACGGCCTGGGCGTGATGGCTGCTGACTTTGGTTTTTCCTTGTCTTCTTGCTCTTCCTTCCTTCTTTACCTGAAATCACTTGGCAAATTTATTAGTAAAAGAGAAGTCTTGATCTTCTTAAATTATTCAAGAGTTAAAATCAAAAACAAAAACTAACAAGAGAATGAAAATATCTAAAGAGAAAGGTTAAGAAAAGTTGGGTTGCCTCCCAATAAGCGCTTCTTTAACGTCACTAGCTTGACTTATTGAAAAGCATCCACCTGGATCCCATAGCTTGTGGTATAAGGACCAAGCTGTGCTCAAGATGTAAGATCCTCCACCCTGATCCCATGGTTTATGGAGTGGCGATTGCAGAAGTAACACGAATCTATCCACAATTCCACCTAGCCAGTGTGTGAAAACTCCATTGACCTCTGTAATTATGAACTCCTTTCCGCTCGGGTCAAGTGGAATTTTCAAGAGGAGGGTTGAGAGGACAAGTGGAAGGGATTAGCTTTGCAGCGTCCACACATGCATGTAAGCCGACATATTTGTCCAATGCAGAAAATTCAGATTGCTCAGCAAGCATGGCGGAGTCCACTACCACTTCATCTTCATGTTGAACTATCCCCAAAACCAGATTTTGCTCAAATTGTGCTGCATGTGACTCTTCTACTAATTTTTTGCAAATCTCCTCAACTTGCGTTTTGAAGTTCTGCTTCACAGCTTCGATACTGTCACAGTTGGTTCTGATTTTGGCCTCAGAGGCGGATAGTTCTTGGGAATACTGTTCTAGAGCAGCTTTCAACGGTGTTTGCTCCTTCCATTCCCATTCCTCTTCTTGTTGCTCTTCTACCACCACCGCTTCATCTTCATTCATGTCCATGCTAGCCAATAGATTCTCTTCAGTTTGAATTCCATGTGGCTTTTCTGCTAGTAATTTAAAAAATTCACTGCTTGTTCTTCCAACTTCTGAAAGATGTCACTTAGCGATGCCACCATATTACTAGCCTTTTTCCCCTGCTCGCGTCTCAGTCCTCCGAATCATGGAACTAATTTCCTCTTGGCTACGCTCTATGCTCAAGCTCGGAGGATAAGCATCTATATCCCAAAGAATCTCTAGCAACTCAGGGATCTAGCTCGAAGTGTGGTGGTGGTTGCAAGGATGACAAATAGGACTTCCATTCCTCCTTGGAGTATATCCTTACGTGCTTAGTGGTGATACCATCAAACACGATCCAATCAAGTTGATCTTCCCAAGTAGGATAGTAATGATAGTCCATGTGTTTCCTCCCTTGCACAAACAAACACTCAAAAGAAAAAAAAATCAAATCCGTACAGAGAAAATGTCAAATATATACGAGAAAAATAAAAGAAAAAAATGTCTAAATTAGTTGCCTCCTTTGTTACTAATGATATTGGCAAAACCAATCCCGACAGCGGCGCCAAAAACTTGTTCACGGATGCGGGTAAGTATACCTAGTCGTACAAGTAATCTGGTGGTGAGACC
The DNA here is from genome assembly GCA_030762895.1 of Sophora flavescens. NCBI lineage: Eukaryota > Viridiplantae > Streptophyta > Magnoliopsida > Fabales > Fabaceae > Sophora > Sophora flavescens. The sequence continues at coordinate 3,841 of JAUPTC010001182.1, forward strand.
GTTTATCATTCCACAGGTTGGATGTCAATTCCGAGTTCGCAAGTTCAGCAACTATCTAGACTAAAGCAGAGAATTCAAAATACAAAACAAAAGGAATAAAATATTTTTGTATTTTTGTCGAGCACTTGGGATGCGAAAAGGATATGTTAGGACTAGACTTCACCAAACCTCTACCTCATGCAATACCAGGACTAGATACCTCCCATTCATGCTTCAAAAATTAAAATCAATCCACTAGATTACTCAATCCCCGATTCCTCGGATGGCAAGAGCCTAAATCCACTAATAGACCCCTAATTCCTTAGGTGGCCTAGATTAATGAATTTGCATTAGGATTAAGGATTACGCGATTACTAGTAAACCAAACTCCATTTCTAGACGCAAGGGCTACTAGGTGATTAAATTCAGTTCCGGTTCTAATACGAATTTCCTAATTGCATACCAAAACACTAATCGAGTCATGGGGGTGCTAGCCACAACAAGCATTAAGCATGGAAAATTAATCACTAATACGAAGGCATGGACACAGAATAATTAGTCAAGACATATACATAATAATCAGTTTGATTACATCTAATCCCAACAAACGGGATTTATCTACTCATAAAAGAGAAAGCAAAAACCAGAGAAATAGGAGAAGAGGAGAGAAGAAACTCCATGGGAGCTTTCCATTATCGTCACAGCAGCCCTTCTCAGCAACTCCGTTCTAGGGTTCCAATCCTTCCTTAGCCGCAGCCTCCAAGGTCTCTATTTTTCTGATGGTTTCTAGTCTCCACTAGGGTTCCCAGCTCCACTAATTTTTTCCTTTTATGTCTTTTGCGCTCCATACTTATAGGGAGGCCCACGGCGTCACGGCCGGCCGTGGCGTGTTGTGGGAATGGGCGCGCCTTCAAATTTGGAGCATCACGGCCGTGAGCCTCATCACGGCTAGGCCATGATCGATTCTTCCTGGCTGTCACGGCCGTGATGGGCGTCACGGCTAGGCCGTAGCTGGCCGTGACAGACTTCGACTTTTGCCTTCAATCTTCAGTTTTTCTTGATCATGGTAGTGATGGTCATCACGGCCCAGGTTGTGATGGGCTCTGCTTGGCTCATTTTCTTCACTTTTTCAAGCTCTGTCTCATCCAAACTCCATCAAGGCTAATTCTGAGCATTTTTCCTTAAATTCCTGTAAAACAACACCAAAAAGCCGCTTCACCCGTTCCAAGGAAAAACTAACTAAAATCAACTAAAGAATGCCTAATCTATATGAAAAATGTATGCAAAAGTGTACAGGAAACATGATGTAAAATCACACTATCAAATCACCCCAAGCTTATTCAATTGCTTGCCCTCAAGCAATCACTAAGGCCAGAAGATATAGACAATCAGATTACGGATAGTGGACCAAGAACCCGAGTAGCAAGTAATCCAAGTAACAGGCATTTCAAATAATTCAGCAAGAGACAATCAATTCAAGTCCTATTAGAAGCTTAGGTTTCCCTAGACTCATATTCTCACTGATTCGGGCACTCTTTCTCACACTGAAGATCACCCCAAGCTTGTTCATTTGCTTGGCTCTCTCTCTCTCACCTCACTCAAGTGTTAGGGATGTATGACAATTCGCTCTATCTTCCTCAAGGAATGAATTCTACCATAGGCTTGACTATCAACCAAATCTCTACTTTGTTAATGAAAACAATTTAGAATCAAGAGGTCTTTCGCTTTGGTTGTAACTGAGGCCATGGGATTTATCGTTAGGTGGGGAAATCAAGAAAAGGACATTTCAAAAGGCTAAACAAAACATCAAGCATTGCAAATCATGACACCTTCTAAAATACCTTTTGGGTTTCGATTCAGTTTTGCCACCTTTCTTTCTTTTTCTTTTATTTCTCATTTCTTTTTGTCATCCCCTTCTCTGTTTATTTTTCTTTTTCTTTTATTTTTCTTTTGCTTGGAGAAGGGAGATTTTCCAACTCAAGAGAAAATAATTTCCCGATTCTTTCATCCCAAACTTTTTTCAACTACCTTTTTATCCTTTTGTAATACTTTAGAAGGTATCCTATCAAGTACCATTCATCCACATATTTCAGGGTACCAAGAAAAGCATTTTTTTCATGTAGGCTCAAAATTGGGTAACTAAGGGGTAGCATTTCATCAATCAAAGCTCAAAAGGCCGAAAAAATACCTAGTGCCTCAATCATTTTCAAAAAAATTTTCAAAAATTTTTTAAGCTTCAAAAACGGTTTCAAGTCAAGTTCTAGAAAAATACAATCCAAGAGGAATAACACTCTATTACAAAGAATGAGGTATATTTAGTGAGTACCCCCTTTGGCTCAAAATCTCACATTTTAGTAGTTCAGAAATCAATGAGAAACACAAATCTACTGTACCATATGCTAATTATCAACTATCAAAGATTATCTCAAACATTTTTATTACTTGTAGCCTTATCACAAGAATAAAAAATTGGGTTCAAGAATTCACTATCTCAAGTTAATAGGCACTTAGTTTTCACAATTGGATGCAACATCTAAACAAGGGCAATCTAATCATGTGACATGCAAAGCTATCATGCAAAACTAAATGAATGCAACATGCAAAATGCAAATGCAAAATACCCCTACCCCAAGCTTAAGAATTTACATCCGTCCCAACCAAACTCCCCACTGAAAATGTCTTCCCCAGGATCGGCTGCCGAGGCCGACCTTGGGTCCAAAAACGAGGGTAGCGCCCGGCTCGGTTCACGAGAATAAGTAAAATAACGTTAAAAGTAGTGGTATTTCACTTTCGCTGTTCTGACTCCCACTTATCCTACACCTCTCAAGTCATTTCACAAAGTTGGACTAGAGTCAAGCTCAACAGGGGTCTTCTTTCCCACTGATTCTACCAAGCCAGTTCCCTTGGCTGTGGTTTTATTGGATAGTAGACAAGGAAAGTGGGAATCTCATTAATCCATTCATGCGCGTCACTAATTAGATGACGAGGCATTTGGCCACCTTAAGAGAGTCATAGTTACTCCCGCGGTTTACCGCGCCAGGTGGAATTTCTTCACTTCGACATTGAGCCATTGGGTAGAAATCACATTGCGTCAACATCCACGGGGACCATCGCAATGCTTTGTTTTAATTAAGCAATCGGATTCCCCTTGTCAGTACCAGTTCGAGTCATTGTTCGCGCCGGGGGAAGAGGCCACGAAGGGCCCGTTCCCAATCCGTCCCCAAGCCAACATGCGGCGACCCACTCGTCGCGGGAGCAGCTCGAGCAGATACAAAGACGATCGGCGGGTTGGGGTCAGGACCCCGTGCCCAGCCCTCGAGCCAATCGTTTTCCGAGGTTCTTGATCCATTTTGCCCATTTACCTCCAAATTTCGTTGCTTTTCATTGAGGATTGGGGTTTTGGGAACTTTAGCTTGATATGTGGTATACTAGCATACTTAAACATGTGGTGGACCCTGGTTTACAGGTTTGCTTTTCCACCACGCTCAAGCTTGTATCACAACATTTGCCCGTCGATGCTCGGTGCATCTGCGGCGTGTCCGAAGCACGGTGGTCATGCACGAGTCACGGGTGATGCAATGTAACACTTTCAACCTCGGTACATGAGTCACTCACCACCCAAAATGAACCTCCATCTTCCGGCACCAACTCCTTCAACCGGTCAGTGCCACATGCACCAGA
>JAUPTC010001182.1:15000-27791 GCA_030762895.1 Sophora flavescens
GATAAATATCGAAAGCCAACATTTTTAAAAATAGAAAACATCACGTGGATGATTTCCGATGCGCTTCAGCCGATCTGGTGTTGGGCACCCCTAACAAGGCCACTTCAGGACGATCACCCGTCTGTTGGTGCTTCGGCTCCACCCTGGAAGGCATCTCCTAACACCACGTCCATCCACAACTTAGGTCGAGGAGCCGCGTACCCACAGCCTCGCCACACCATCGAATACCCCACCACGAAATTGTTAAATATCGAAAGCCAACAAGTTTAAAAACCAACAACATCGTGAGGATCCTTTCGGATGCGCCTTCAGTCGATCTGGTGTTTGAGCACCCCCTCACAAGGCAACTTCAGGATGATCACTCGTCTCTTGGTGCTTCGCCTCCGCCCCGGAAGGCATCACCTAACACCACGTCCATCCACAACCAAGGTCGAGGAGCCGCACGCCCACAGCCTTGCCACACCATCGAGCACCCCACGAAATTGATAAATATCGAAAGACAACATTTTTAAAAACCAACAACATCGCGAGGATCCTTTTCGATGCACCTTCAGCCGATCTGGTGTTTAAGCACCCCTTACAAGGCCACTTCGGGCGATCACCCGTCTCTTAGTGCTTCGGCTCGCCTCGAAAGCCTTCATCACCTAACACCACGTCCATCCACAACCAAGACCGAGGAAGGCAGCGCACCTGACCTCGCCACTCCATCGAGTACCCCACGAAATTGATAAAATCGAAAGCCAACATTTTTAAAAGCGAAATTGACAAAATTTGAAAGCCAACATTTTTTAAACGGGTGCAGTCACATTGCGAGGATCATTTACGGTGCACCTTAAATTGGTTTGGTGTTGGGGACCCCCACCTTGGTCACATACGGAAGATCACGCGTCCCTTCGTGTTGCGGTTCCACCCCGAAGGGCATAACCTAACACAACGTCCATCCATAACCAAGGTCGAGGAGCCACACCCATGAATCTTCAACACACCATGGAAAATCCCCACAAAAATGGTCCAATCCGATCCGACATTTTCCCCCGCCCGACCCACGGAGTCGGTCGGTCGACGAAAGATGACCCGATCGAGTCACCTACCATGCAGTGGGCAAGGTCGATGTGCAATGTTGGGGATCATTGCACGGGTGTTGGGGGGGGGGGGGGGTGGCCCATGGTGCACCAGGCTTTGCACAAGGTACGGTTCAGGCTGGCACCTAGCCCCCAAAAATAGCATACTATGCAAAGACCCATTTTCCAGCACAAGACATCCTTTTTGCTAGGGAGACATACTCTTTTTTTCCAAGCTAGAGGTTGAATTTTTGCCTGATTTTTTTGCAGGAATGGTTATAAAAATGGGATCTAGGGGTCGAAAAATTTACAGACTTTTTTACCATACCATTTTTTTTTATAAATTTTCAAAGTGGAAGCAGAAACAATTCCCAAAAAATGGAAAATGGGTCTAGCCATCGAATTTTGAGCTGGTTTTTTGCAGGCACACTACTTATAATATTTCCAAGTTCCCACAAAGTTTCGTGGCATTTCATGAAGGTTGTGATTTTTTATGATTTTTAACCGAAATCAGGGATATGCGACAGTTTGACGACAAGGAACCTAGGCTACAAAATGGGCCATGGTTTACTGGTTTGCTTTTCCACTACGCCTTCTAAAAAGTCTAGGGGGTCAGGGGAATGCTCTCAAGCTTGTATCACAACATTTGCCCGTCGGTGCTCGGTGCATCTGCGACGTGTGCCGAGCACGGTGGTCATGCACGAGTCACGGGTGATGCAATGTAACACTTTCAACCTCGGTGCACGAGTCACTAGCCACCCAAAATGAACCTCCATCTTAAGCACCAACACCTTCAACCGGACAGTGCCATGTGTACAGACCACTTGCAACCTTGGTCCTGTCCGCACCAGTCCGAGCCAAGTCACGAATCTGGTGCACCAGACCGAGCCAAATCATGAATCTGGTGCACCACACCGAGCTAAGTCAGGAATCCGGGGCACCACACCGAGCCAAGTCGGTAATTTGGTGCACCACACAGAGACAAGTTAGGAATCTGGTGCTCCAGACCGAGCTAAGTCAGGAATCTGGTGCACCACACCGTGCCAAGTCAGGAATCTGGTGCACCAGACCGAGACAAACCAACAATCTGGTGCACCACACTGAGCCAAGTCAGGAATCTGGTGCACCAGACTGAGCCAAGTCATGATTCTGGTGAACCAGACCGAGCCAAGTCAGGAATCTGGTGCACTAGACCCACCACATCGAGCCAAACCAGGAATCTGGTGCACCAGACCGAGTCAAGTCTGGAATCTGGTGCACCACACCGAGCCAAACACTAGTGGAAAATATACATTAGACGGTAAAGGTTTACGTCAGTTACCCAAAAGCTAGCCGTTAAAAAGGAAGCGGTGGCAGTTTTGTAAATATCAGAGTTCATTAATTCAATTTTAACGTCAGTTGTTTTAATGACTGACGTTAAAAGTGAAGTGACTCACTTTTAACGTCAGTTCAATAAAAAACTGACGTTAAAAGTGAACATTTTAACGTCAGTTCTTTTTAAGTGAACATTTTAACGTCAGTTCTATAAAGAACTGACGTTAAAAGTAAGTCACTTCACTTTTAACGTCAGCCCTTACATCAACAGACGTTAAAGGTTATTTTAATAATATTTTTTATCTAGTATACGATCCCTTCCGCATTGCCTTCCTCAAAGTTTCAGTTTCACATGAATTGCTTTGATGTTTTGTGTTCTGTTTTTGAAAACTATAAATTGAATCAATAACCCAAATAGGATCTCATTCATGAAGTACTATAATACTGATGATAGAGAAGATTGAAAGGGTTTAAAATCCTATAAAAAGTTACATTGAAAGCGTTTAAAATCCAATAAAAAGTTACATTGAAAGGGTTTAAAATCCTAAACATTAAAGCTACATCCCATCGAGAGAGTTTTATGAAATATGCCAAAGGGAAAACTATACTCAGAAGACCTCGAAAAGCGGGGGGCATGAGAGAGCTCAAGAGAGAGGCAAAAACAGGTGCACTAGATCTGTTTCAAGCAAAGGCGGTGGTTCCGAGAGACTTCCAAGACGGTCACTTGCTGCCAAAGCCGAGGTTTTGGAACTGTGACCCCGAGCACTGATTAGCCCTCCAAGGTGATTCTCAGGAAGGTGATAAGGTGAGCAACTCACATAATGTAATTTACTCGGACTTATCACCGATGTAATGTAATTTACTCAAACTCGAAGTTGTTTGACCATTAAGACAAAGACCTTTGAGTCTAGGAATAGGAAGAAAGAGTGATGAAGTTAATCTCACGGCAGAGCCATATTGTGAAGCGAGAAAATTAAAAGGATGGAAGGAAGCTATTTATAGGAGCAGGGGATGAAGTTACTAAGCTATTCCGATTTTGTTGAAAACTTACCTATAAACTTAATGCTCATTAAGAGGATTGAGTTACAAGGTGCATGGGTAAGTAGCACGATGCAGTCAAAGGAATGAATGTTTTTGCAGATATCTATACACTTTTAACCTCGTTTTTTAAAAAACCGGCGTTAAAAGTGTTTTTAAATAAAAAATATTAATTGTTAACATCGTTTTTTATACAAGCGGCGTTAAAAGTTTGATTTTTACTTGATTAAATAAATAGCTGGCGTAAATAATCCTATATATTATAAGCGTGCGAGAATGAATATTGGAAATAATGTAATTAATATACGGGAACTTGGCAGTCATCAATTAAGTTGACGTTAAAAATGAGGTGGTGGGTAAACTATTTGCGTCAGTTCTATAAATAACTGACGTAAATAATTATGAAAGTCACATGTCCCTGTTGTCCCTCTTAACGTAGATCACTCCATATAGTACTGCAGTTTATTTCTAACCCTTTTTTTATACAAGTTTATTTTTAATTTTTATTAATTAGCTTGAATTAGTAAACAAATTATTGTGCAAATTAAAATAAATAAACACTTAACATAAAACAAGTTATATGTATAATCAAATCGTATGACATTGAAGCGATTCATAAGTTAAAATTACATGATTAAAAGATAAAAAATTTCTGCAACATAGCCCTAAAATATAAAAAAGTTTCTGCATCAACATCATTTTCTTCTCAGTCCTGTCATCATAAACTCCAATGGATGCATCACCTCCCTCACTTGAATTCCAAGATGCAAAGTAAATCCTCAGTCACTAGCAGCGAAAGCAAAGTGAAATGGATCTTTGCATCTTTCTTCTTCAGTGGAGTTCCTTGATGCATCATCTTGAATCCACAATCACTTGCTTCCAAAGCAAAGTGAAAGGGATGATGGGGATGAAATAAAGTGAGAGAATCACATTACGTGATTCACCCAACCTTAATATCCATGTAATGTAATTTACTCAAACTCAGAAGTTGTTTCACCATTAAGACAAAGACCTTTGAGTCTTGGAATAGGAAGAAAGAGTGATGAAGTTAATCTCACGTGAAGAGCCATATTGTGAAGCAGAAAATTAATTAAAAGGATGGAAGGAAGCTATTTATAGGAGCAGTGGATGAAGTTACTAAGTTATTCTGATTTTCTTGAAAACTTATCTATAAACTTAATGCTCATTAAGAGGATTAGGTACAAAGGTGAATGGGTAGGTAGCACAATAGTCAAGGGAATGAATGTTTTTGCAGAAACTAATAAACCTTTAACGTCCATTGTGTAATACAACTGACGTAAGAAGTTGTGAGTGTTTTTAACGTCAGTTTCTTAATACAACTTATGTTAAATATATGACCTTTAACGTCAGTTATTACTAACAAATGACGTAATAAGTGTGAGAGTTTTTAACGTCAGTTTATTAATACAACTGATGTTAAATATATGATCTTCAACGTCAGGTTTTACCAAAAACATGACGTAAAATGTTGTTTTATTTTAATTATAACGTTTACCCCCACGCGCCTTCTCCACTTCTCTGTACATCTTTTCTCTTTTCATCACGCTCAACCCTCACTCTCGCTCTCACTCTGCCCTAATCGCGAGCTCATCTCCACCGCAACCACCGCGAGGGATTCTTCGCCACCACCGTGAGGTACACTCTTAACCCCTAACTCTGTCTTTCCCGCTCATTCTTTGCAATAACTTGACATCTCTCTTTCCCCTGGCCTTCCCGCGCACTAACTCTCCTTGTCCCTCTACTCTCAGTAACCACATCGAACGTTGGCCACCACTCGAGCTTCCCCCCCACCACCACGCGAGCGCCTATTTCTGGTGAGTCTTTAATTAGGGCACATTTTTTTATTCACGGTTTTGAGTGCATGCATGTTGCTCTGCTGGTTTGAAACTGTAGTCTCAGTAGTTGAAACTTGAAACTGTGAGTTTGAGATGTTTGGAATGTCTCTATTTTTGGTTTTGAGTGTATGTTGAAACTGTAGTCTCGGTAGTTTTAACTTTAAACCGTGAGTTTGAGTTGCTTGGAATGTCTCTATTTTTGGTTTTGAGTGCATGTTGCTCTGCTGGTTGATCTTTCACGGCCGTGATGCTCATCACGGCAAGGCCGTGATCAGTTCTGCCTATGAGGGTCTGGTTCAGTTGGCACGTTACGGCCGTGATGGACATCACGGCCAGGCCGTGACCAGTGCTTGGCAATCTTCAAAAACTATAGTTTTCAATCTCCCGTATTGTCCTTATATTGGATATATAGATGTTTTGTATATCTACAGGACCTATCTAGTTATTTTTATTTATACTTCTGTATTTATTTTGAGTTATAACCTATGTTAATACATATATATTGTTTCTGAACAGGCATACATATGGATCGGTCGGATAGCCCACATGCACGGGAGGACACTTGTGGGGTTTCGCGCGGACCCGATCACGCCTACGCCTGATTCTAGTGTAAGTTTACATGTTATATACTATCTTTGGTCCTTCTTGTTAATGTAAGTTTATAATGTTACAACCCTCTATTTTATCATTTTTTTGTCCATACGGACATCACAAGGCTCATAGGAAGCGGGGTAGAGGAGCCACCTCGTTGAAGAAACTAGAGAAGGACAGGCGGAGCGGACGAAGCTTGAGGTGTCCTTCGATGCTAATCTAAATGCCCAGGGACCCCGTGCTAAAGAATTTAATAAGTGGGTGTTTCTACAAGCGAAGCAAAGACGTAAGCATCAACTACAACCACTGGAATGACGTTCCACAAAACGTTAAGGATCAGATTTGGGAGGTTATCACGGTATTTTACCTCTACATTCGTTTGATTTACATTATTAGATAATTATCCGAGTTATAATCCATCCAGTTGTTATATATGTATCTAATGTGTAGGTAGCTTGGACTGTGCCAAATGACGAGGATCATCGTCATAAATGTATGAAAATGGCATCAAAGCGTTGGAATGGGTTCAAGCATGATCTTACCAGGTACTATGTATCTGGGAAGAAGCGGCTTGATAAAATGTTCTCGGATTATCCCTGGATTGATCAGGATACTTGGGATATGTTTGCCAGGAGTCGACAGGATGAAGAATTTTAGGTTGGTTGATTAAGTTAATTTTGTATGCTTATTATAGATCATTTAACTGTATTTAATTATGTGTTTTTGTTTGAATAGGCTAAGGCAAATAAGGGTCGGCAGAATCAGGCGAAGAACGTCCACCGCCACACCATGTCTCAGGGTGGGTACCATACTCGGATCCAGCAGATGATGGCGGATAGGCTGAGGGCGAAGCAGGAAGAGCACTCTGCTAGGATTGAAAGAGGAGAGGTGCCTGAGGGCACACCATCAAGTCCTCCGTCGGACATCGACCGCGAGGATGTCTGGTTAGCCGGCCGCATGACAAAGGCGAGATCTTTTAAAGTTGATGCCACTCGCGAAGTGGCAGATAAGATTGTAAGTAAATAATTAACTTGATTTCAATTGATATTTGTATAGATATTTGCAACACTTTTCACATGCACATTTTTTCATTTTTTTTCATTGTAGATGGATCTTAAAGCAAAATCCTCCCAGGGCGCATTCATCCCTTACGACGGCGGGACGTCTTGATGACCGCTTTAGGCAAGAAAGACCATCCTGGTCGGGTTCTCGGTGTTCCCGGGAACGTGACCATCAAACAATATTATGGCAAGTCTGCTTCACGAAGCGGGTGGTCAATGAAGCATCAATTTTGGCTGACATTACTCAAGCACCTCATGTCCAACCGGATATTACAACACATCTGATGAAAGGCTTAATAGCCAACCCAGAATTCAAGCAGGCGCTTGCCATAGAGCTTTCCTCCATCGGTACATCCCAGGACACCGCAAGGATTGCCAACGCTTCACATGTGAGCACAAAAGAGAGTTTTAGTATGGCACATGTGGAGGACGATGAGTTGGCAGCTAGGGAGCGGGAGTTGGAAGTCCAGCGCCATGAGCATGAGTTGGAAATGAAAAGGCGTGAGCTTGAGTTGGACTCCAAACGACGTGAGCTCAAAATGTTAGCAAAGGTATTTATTCATTATTAATGTCCAAATTAGTCAAATAATTACTTGTGTTTTTTTTAATTATCAAAAACTTATATATTTTATTTTTCCTAACCTGAAGGCCAAGTCGACGTCGGTGTCGCTGTCACCTATCACTCGTTTGTTCTCACTTGGTGAGGATTATGCGTTTGAGATTTTTGAATGTCCATTGGATCACAATGGATGGGTGGCACGCCCAGATCAACAGAGGATATTTTCCTTCGTTGGTGACGATCTCGAACGCGCTGCGAAATAACATCTTGATGAACAGCAATGTCATGAGTCTCTGGTGCACGTAAGTTAATTTTAATTTTATAACTTATTTATTTTTGGTATTTTTCCATTTAATAATTTTTTTTAATTTCAATATATATATATTATGTAATTAACATCCACACCTTTTCATATCTTAGGTATCTCCATCGTCTTCAACTTGATAAGGGCGTTGCATCAGGTTACGGTTTCTTAGATCCATCAATCCTTATGCCCGAGTTCTTTCTTTGGCGATGCATTGAGTAAATACTTAGGGAACTTGTTGGGAGACAATCCGAAAAGAATTATATATGGCTCCCTACTGTATGGATCGCCATTGGCGGTTGTTCGTACTTCACCCGTCTAGGCATACTTGTCATATTCTTACTCTCTCTCCACCATGATCCGCCACAGAAGGTGGTGGAAGCTGTAAATATGTAAGTAACTAATCTTAAATTTAATTTCAGTTTTAATATCAGTTGTTTTTAGTTTATTACACACATGATATATGAGTTTGTTAATTGATCGACATGGTTATTTGTTTATGATAGTGCGCTGAAGGCGAGTACCATAAGTTGCGCCAACGGGAGAAGTAGGACTTCTAAGGCTAAAGCAAATCATGTATGGAACATCCTCAAGGTTTGGTAGTTTATTTATCAAATAATTAATATTATAATTACTAATTTATGTGTATATTCAACTGACGTTGAAATTAATTTTGTTGGTAGTATCGATTTCAAACTGATAGTTGGTCGTGCGGCTATTATGTGATGCTTCATATGCTGAACATAGTCTCCGCATCTATTACGGATGGATGGAAGAAGGTAATATTTAAACAACTTGTCAAATTATATATTATAGTTTTGAAGATGACTTGCATTGATGTTATTGTTATTATTTGAACGTGTCTAGGCATTTATCGACCAATCGCCTATTGAAGAAGATGAGTTAAGAGACTTGAGGATGCACTTCGCTGAATTCTTCTTCAAGTATGCGGCTGAAAAAGGAATTGCCAACATACCTCCGCACTACTTAGATAAATAGTTTTTGTTAGACTTTATAAACTAATTAATAACATGTATATATATATCCTTAGATAGTTTTGTTTTTAGACAACTTGGAACTAAAATTTATTTATATATATACATGGGTTTTGGTTTTAAGTCCCCCATTGTTCAATTTTCCTTTGCAATTCTGTAATGTGTGTGATATTCGTATTCTTTGGGAGTGAATGCGAGGGATAGGCGAGGAGTGATATTTTTAAAACTGAATTTAAAAAAAAAAACTATTAACGTCGGTTGTATCAAACAAGCGGCGTTAATAGTATTTTATAAAATATACGATACACTATTAACGTCGATTGTTTATTACAATCGAGCGTTAAAATTAAAACTTTAACGTCGATTCTTTATAACAAGCGGCGTTAGTTTTAACAAAATCAACGTCGATTGTATTAAAGAACCGGCGTTAATAGTTTTAGTTTAACGTCGGTTGTTTAAAAACCGACATTAATTTTTACAAAATTAACGTCGGTTATGTTAAGGAAGCGGCGTTAATAGTGTTATATTTAGCGTCGGTTCTCAAGCGGCGTTAAAATATTAACTATTAACGTCATTTGTATTTACGTCGGTCGATGTTCGGCGTAAAAAATCTATTTTAACTGATGTAAAAAGCACTTATTGCACTAGTGAAATCATGAATCTGGTGCACCAGACCGACCCAAGTCTGGAATCTGGTGCACCACACCGAGCCAAATCATGAATCTGGTGCACCACACCAGATCAAGTCATGAAACTGGTGCACCAGACGAAGCCAAACAATGAATCAGGTGCACCAGACCGGTGCACCAGACCGAGCCAAGTCAGAAATCTGGTGTATCACACCGAACAAATCATGAATCTGGTGCAACACACCGAGCCAAATCAGGAATCAGGGGCTCACGGCCAGGCCAAACCCGAATCTGGGGGCACGAGGACCGGGCCAAGTCATGAATCTGGTGCTCCAGACCGCGCCAAGTCATGAATATGGTGCACCACTCCGAGTCAAGTAGGGAATCTGGTGCACCAGACCTGCCCAAGTCAGGAATCTGGTGCACCAGACCGGGCCAAGTTAGGAATCTGGTGCACCACACCGAGCCAAGTCAGGAATCTTCTGGTGAACCAGACCGAGCCAAGTCTTGAATCTGGCGCACCAGACCGAACCAAGTCTGGAATCTGGTGCACCACACCGAGCCAAATCATCAATCTCGTGCACCACACCAGTCAAGTCATGAATCTGGTGCACCTGACGGAGCCAAACCATGAATTAGGTGCACCAGACCGGTGCTCAAGACCGCGCCAAGTCATTAATCTGGTTCACCACACCGAGCCAAATCAGGAATATGGTCCACCAAACCGAGCCAAGTCAAGAATCTGGTGCACCACACCGAGCTAAGTCATGAATCTGGTGCACCCAGCGACCCGTGCCGGTGCACCATTCCTTCGTTCCCTTGGTTCCTTTCCGCAACGACCGAGCCAGATCAGGCATCACGTGCACCAACCGAGGCCGATCTAAGCGGTGGTTGGAGTTAGCTGTCACCGAGATAACAACTACAACAACTACTACTACTATATATAATATATAATAAATAATAAATAATATATAATATATATATATATATATAATATATAATATATAATAGCCTGGCACCTCCCCCCTATAATAGCATAATATGCAAAGACCCATTTTCCAGCACAAGACATCCTTTTTGCTCGGGAGACATACTCTTTTTTTCCCAGCTAGAGGTCGAATTTAGGCCTGATTATTAGCAGTTATGCTAATAAAAATGGGAGATAGGAGTTGAAAAATTTACATAAATTTTCACCTTACCATTTTTTTTATCAATTTTCAAAGTGGAAGCAGAAAACAATTCCCATAAAATGGAAAATGGGTCTAGCCATCGAATTTTGAGCTGATTTTTGAAGGCACCATACTTATACTATTCCCAAGGTTTCCACCAAGTTTCGTGACATTTCATGAAGGTGGTGATTTTTCATGATTTTCCAGCACAAGACATCCTTTTTGGTGGGGAGACATACTCTTTTTTTTCCAAGCTGGAGGTCGAATTTTGGCCTGATTTTTTGCAGGGATGCTTATAAAAATGGGAGCTAGGGGACGAAAAATTTACATAATTTTTCACCGTACCATTTTTTTATCAATTTTCAAAGTGGAAAACCGAAACAATTCCCAAAATATGGAAAATGGGTCTAGCCATCGAATTTTGAGTTAATATTTTGCAGGCACCATACTTATAATATTCCGGAGGTTTCCACCTAGTTTCGTGGTATTTCATGAAGGTGGTGATTTTTCATGATTTTCCAGCACACGACATCCTTTTTGCTGGGGAGACATACTCTTTTTTTCCAAGCTAGAGGTTGAATTTTGGCCTATTTTTTTGCAAGAATGCTTATAAAAATGGGAGCTAGGGAACGAAAAATTTACAGAAATTTTCACATTACCAATTTTTTTTATCAATTTTCAAAGTGGAAAACCGAAACAATTCCCACAAAACGGAAAATAGGTCTAGCCATCGAATTTTTAGTTGCCTTTTTGCAGGCACCATACTTATAATATTTCCAAGGTTTCCACAAATTTTCGTGGCATTTCATGAAGCTGGTGATTTTTCATGATTTTTCAACCGAAATCATGGATATGCGACAATTTGGATATAAAGAAACTAAGCTACAACTTTAATTTTGAGCTGTTTTTTTGCTGGCACGCTAAGACTGTTATCCGAAGGTTCCTCCAATGTCTCGTGGCATTTCATGAAGGTGGAGATTTTTCATGAATTTTCAACCACCACGGGGACATGTACCTGTGCACCGGACCCATGCATCCTTGGTTCCCGACCGCACCTCACCGTGCCGATCGGGCATCACGTGCATTGGGGACCTGCGCCCGATGCACCAGGACTACGCACCGAATGAGCCATATCGAGCATCATGAACCGACCGCTTGCACCGGGAACCGGGATTTCCGCACCAGGACTCGTTGACTCGACCCTTGCTCCATAGATTCCTTGCCTCACCGGCTCGGTCGCGTGACCTACGATCGGGCTCTCGGACTTGCCCACGTGCACCCAGGACTGAGCCACACATCACCAGATCGGGCGTCTTGACCAGTTCACGTGCACTCACACAATCATCCCCTGCTCCTTGGCTTCTCGCGACACTTGTTGGCAACCCGCCAACCGTTTGAGTTACAGTCCCAATAACCCCCTCGGTGACTTGGGCCAAACCAAGGGTGGGGCGAGGGGAGGGACGAATCGAATCAGCTGGGGCTGAATCTTAGTGGATCATGGCAGCAAGGCCACTCCGCCACTTACAATACCCCGTCGCGTATTTAAGTCATCTGCAAAGGATTCTACCCGCCGCCATGTGGGGAATTGCGCTTCAAGGCGTCCCACGAGGCTCATCGGCCCCGCGGGGTTCACCAACGGCAAGTGTCTGTGGGGGGCCTAGGCCCCCTACTACTGGTCGACAAACGGGCGACGTGCGCACGCATCACTTCTAGCCCGGATTCTGACTTAGAGGCGTTCAGTCATAATCCAATGCTCGGTAGCTTCCCGCCACTGGCTTTTCAACCAAGCACGATGACCAATTGTGCGAATCAATGGTTCCTCTCGTACTAGGTTGAATTACTATTGCAACAGTGTCATCAGTAGGGTAAAACTAACCTGTCTCACGATGGTCTAAACCCTGCTCACGTTCCCTATTGGTAGGTGAACAATCCAACACTTGGTGAATGCTGCTTCACAATGATAGGAAGAGCCAACATCGAAGGATCAAAAAGCAACGTCGCTATGAACGCTTGGCTGCCACAAGCCAGTTATCCCTGTGGTAACTTTTCTGACACCTCTAGCTTCAAATTCCGAAGGACTAAACGATCGATAGGCCACGCTTTCAAGGTTCGTATTCGTACTGGAAATCAGAATCAAACGAACTTTTACCCTTTTGTTCCACACGAGATTTCTGTTCTTCTTGAGCTCATCTTAGGACACCTGTGTTATCTTTT
>JAUPTC010001183.1:0-27788 GCA_030762895.1 Sophora flavescens
TGCCATATAAGCGTCGTTAACGGAGTCAACGAACCCTAACTAACGGAGGGACTAACTTGATCAACGTTTGACAGTTTCAGGGACTTTTTTGAAATTTCGTTAATTTGAGGGACCAACTTGACACGACCTCACAGTTTCAGGGACCATTTTGACTATTTATTCCTTTTCTTTTGGTGAGAGTGAAAATTATTTTGATAATATCTCATTTGCTTAGAGAATTGTTTTTTCATTTATATAGCTTTTTTTATAGCCTATGTATTTTTATAATATTTTCCTCCGGTAGACAAATTAATAGACTATATTTTGTCCCTACTAACCAAATTTTTTTGGATCCATCACAAGTCCTGTCAATATCATAAATTAATAATTCTCTAATAATTCGTCACTATAGATGATAAGCTATTGTTGGGTATGATTTTAAAATATTTTCTATATTATTTATATAGTAGTTCCCTTTATCATCATACATTGAATGTATATTTAGTTACAGTACAATGAACCATAAATGCAAGTGATTTGTATTGAACTTTATTTAATTAGTCAATTCAATGAATATTGTTTAAGTCCTAAAAATAATGAATAATATTTGCTTATTTTCATAAACATATACATAGAAGAATTTTTCTTTAATTTAACCCAATGGATTGGTCTAGTGGAGCATGACAAAGTCTCGTATCTGATAGATTGCAGGTTCGAGCTCCCACTAGTCACCTTGGGGTGAGGTAAATGTAAATCCCTTTGTAAGTGCTCATAGAGCCCAAAGGTTTTAAATCCCTTTGTAAGTGCTTGCTCAAAGGTTTTCCCTGCCTTGGGCTGTGGCATCATCCCCTCACCCTAAATTTTTTTCTTATAAAAAAAAGAATTTTTATTTATTTTGATTCACAAAATTTTATATATTTTTATTGGACCAAATATAATACATATACATTGTATATTAGTGACATACACAATGACTTCTTTATATAATTAACAATTTATATAATTAAATTTATATTTGTCAAATCAAGAAAGACTTTGAATTAATAAATTATCGATTAATTAATACCTCTCTAAATTAATAAAATTTCATAGTCCCGCCATTATTAATTAATAGACGTTTTACTGCATTTAATAAATATATATATATATATATATATATATATATATATATATATGTATTATGTAAAATGGGTTATATACACATTATATATTAGTGATATATATATTAATTTTTTATTTAATTAAATTTTATTTTCTGAATAGTGAAAGCACTCTTTAAATTAATAAATTATTAATTTGTTGATTAATAATAATTTTTTTAAATTAATAAAATTCCATGATTCTAACATAATCAATTTATAGAGGTTTTACTGTTTATGGACCAGAGCCCTGGTCCAAGGTCCAACAGAGAAGAGGCCAATCTAACACAACAACGACACGATTCCAAGAGCAGCCCACCATGAATTTCATGAGAAGGAATTGAAGAGAGAACGAGAAGTGACAATATTTGTCACATGTAATTCAACAACAAAAGCTGCTTATATATTTTAAAAAGGCTAGAGAGAATAACTTTTGGTGAATTAGAATGAAAGACTACCATGTGACGTCATTAGAGACAGCCCCATCATTAAGATATACTAGCATTGTTTACCCGAGACGCATGGATAAACTTTTTATTTAAAAAATACAATCTCCCAACGGGTAAAAAATCTAATTTCAATTTTAAAATGAAATTACACTATATTTTGTTGATTAAAAATAAATATAAAAAATCATTGATTATAATTACATTATATTTACATATATATAAACCTATCTAATGACAATCCGAGATTAATGGAATAAGACTTGAAGGATTTGTTATCAACATCAATCATAAATTGAAGAACCTGAACTGAAGGGAAATAACAATATAGTTAAAAAGGAAGCAAATGATGTGATTCGTGTTTGTATATTCAAACTCAGTGGCCTTTTAACAGTGAAAGTGCTTTTCAAATTTTGCAGGCCATTAATGCAGATAACAATGTTGCTTAAATTGTGGTTTCTTGAAGGGAAATGTATATATTCTTGATTCTTTACAGCTCCAACATTCACTAAAAGGAAAAGCAGGTGGAGATTTGGGATTAACATTTATTGAAATTAAAGAAGCTAAATTCAAATAGCAAACAACTGTATAATAATAGGGGGAACAATAAAGAAAAGTAAAATAAAAAATGTGTTTCGATGTACAGAGTCCGGCGATTACCGTTTTCAGGTCAAGTACTCCGCCACGAATAGCACACACCTCACCGGTATTAGCTTCCAAGTTCCAACGTTGTTCGTCTCCACCCAGTTCCGCCTCCGCTGAGTTCAGCCTCCGTCGAGTTCTCCTCTCGATGCAAAACCTCATTCAATCCCTCAATGCACGAGTTCTCCGTAATCACTTCCCTTTCCTCCATTTCATAGTTCTCTTCTCTGATCAAAAACCCCCTCAACCCTCCTTCCCCAAACCCTCAAATGGAGCAGAGACACAAAAATAGAAGGATGTACAGATGCACTCAATGCATATGAAAAGGGAGGGTATGGGCAAGAGTCGTCGAGACTGAGAGATTAGAAAGGGAAAAGATTTGAAGATGAGACTGAAAACTGAAAGGGGAAGGTAGGTTGCGTGCGAAGGGAAAAAAGGACCCGCAGGAAAAAGTAATTAATATTAAGTAATATTAAAAAAAGCAAAAGCTGGAAATTTTGTGGGGGCTGCAAAGCCGCCATGAAGCTTCGTCATTACTCAATAGTAAAAATGGGATCCACTAATTAGTATATTATTAATATATTTTGTGGGAACCTATCTAATTCTATGCAACCTATTTAACAACAATATCACTATGCTTAGACTTGTATCTCTCAATTTTTTCTCCATCAAAAAAAGGTTTTTTTTCTGGCTCCCTTTATGGTGCACACGGCTCCTTTGGTGTGCACCAGTGCACGCGTATTTTTACCGGCTATCATAAGTGAGATTTGTACTATTTTTAAATTGTCCAGTGGCAAGGGGTTATTTGCAAATAGTACATTATTTTATTTTTGCGGTAGTAGATCTGGAGTGTCTTGCCTTTTCTGGTGTCCAAAATATATTCACCACCTTCATTTTATTCAACGAGAAGTAAAGTATCTGGTGGTTTCAAATCCACTTTTAGCACCTAGCTGGACATATACTAATTAAGTAACTTACATCACCGTTATAATGCTTCCAACACCATTAATATTATCTCTCCCAGCTTGAGGCACCCCAGGACTGAACAATTGAGCTACAGAGGTAACATCACAGCGCTTGCTAACATTGTTACGTGTGCCACCACTCACCTTTTTTACTTCTGAGGACGAAGAAGACGAGGTTGGCGGCGATGACAACGGCGACACCGACGGTATCTCGAAGTTGGTCCGAGCTTTGGAGCCTCTCAAGCACCTTGCTTCTGCGTCATAGGCATGCGCCGCTTCCTCCGCTGTGTCGAAGGTTCCTAGCCAGTGGAGTCACCGACCCATTCGATCACGTATCTCTCACCCTAGCCAGCGCCGTGGAAATTTTTCTATCAATTTTGAATCTCTTCTTTAGAGTGGTCAATGTCCAAACCGAAAAGGACATCTGCTGCCAAAGCCAATAAGAGAAGCAGGATGACCTGGTTTAGTGGTACTGTGAGTTTGGTTTAGCATCTAGTTATATATTAAAGCGTTTACCATCTGCTTTTCTGGCTTTTTATCAAACTGATGTTTTAGAAACTCCTTACTAGTTTTATTCACGTGGATGGGATATTAAATAGTTTTAAAATGACCCTAACTTGATAATAAGTTTATAAAACAACATTAGTTTGGTAAAAAACCCGCTTTTCTGCCATCAACTAGTAGTTTTATCAAACCGAATAAGTTACTGGCTTCCGCTTGTTGGAGATAATTCAAATTAGTTAGTTGTTAGGAGTTTGTTAAAGTGTGATTAGTTTGTTGTAACTAAAGAGATTAGTTAGAAGCTATTAGGTGAGTTAGTTAGTGTATGTGTAAGTCTATAAATAGACATAGTGCGTGATGTGAATTAATAGAGAAGTGAAGAAGTGTATAGTGAAAGTGTAATTGTGAAGTGAAGTGAATAATAAAGATTTTTGATTGTGTTCATTCTCTATCTCTTTCTCTCATCTTTCTCAATCTTTATCAATCTTTTTATTCTTTCTATGTGTGTGCACCATGAGTGATAGTGAGTGCTTGTGTTCCAACATGGTATCTAGAGCTACAAGATTAGGGACTTGTGATGGGTCCAAGAGTGTAGAAATTGAAGAGATTGTGAGTAGGGATTTATCAATCCCATTACCGGTTCTTGATGGCAAGAACTTCCATCAATGGGTAGTGAAGATGGAGAACATTCTCAATTTCTATGAGGTGCTTGAGGTTTTGCAAGAAGATGTTGAAGGTGTGGAAGATTGTGCTTTCAAAAAGAGAGACTACAAAGCTCTCTTGATTCTTCATCAATGTGTGGATGAAGGAATTCTTGAGAAGATAGTTGCTGCCAACACAGCCAAAGGAGCATGGGTCATCTTGCACAAGATCTACGGAGGTGCTGATAAAGTGGAGAAAGGTGTCGCAGCCAGGGAGAAAATCAAGAGTGTCAAAAGGAGTGAAGAAGAGAACACATGGAGAAAAGAGAGGAGTGATGATGGTCTTGAGGCAAACAAGGACAAGACAGAGATCAGTGATGATCTAGAGGCAAACAATCTCAGAATCGAGAAAGTCAAGAAGGCACTGGGAATGCGATCTTCCAAGTCTGACCCCGAGGTTGAATGTGCATCATTTAATCAAGAACTGCATGATATGGAAGCCCACTTGCGCAGTGAACAAAAGAAGCCACCAGAAGAGGCACATCTAGCAATTTCAGGAGCAGCGGTAATTGAAAGAGGGAAAGTTTTGCTTTGAAACCAAATCACGACAAGAAGTTGATGATCACTCATTCAAGAAAGGGAATGAAGAGGCTTCATACAAGAATAGTAATCAAGATTACATTTCTGGTGATCAGGGTGAGATCGTGGAAGCCGAGAAACAAAGGATAGGATCAGCCAAGATATCTTCAATGGCGGCGGTGAAAGCCGATATGGTGGTATCTCTGCCACAAGACCTCAGGGCGTTGACAAGTGATGATGAACCGAAGAAGAAAAGGAGGGTGGCGGAGTTTGTCGGTTCGAATCAACGTTGGGGTTCGGACGGTGTTTCAACTGGAATGCGCGTCGGAGAAGAAGCGGTCGTGGTGTAGTATCACTGAGATGGAGCGTTTTGTTGAGAATGGGAAGCAGATGAGGTGAAAAAGATGGTGTCGGGTTCAAAGATGCGTGCGAACGTGCCGCCACTGCCGTCGGAGGTGAAGAACAACGAGAGTTGTGCGCAAGAGATGCTTGATAAAATGACCGTGAGAGGGAAGCAGGTGATGAACAAAGTTCTAAAGCAAGTGGGGGAGAAGAAATTGGGCCTAGGGTTTAGATTTTATTTTTCAATTGAGGATACAACGAAGAAGAAACGAAAAGGGGAAGATGAAGATTTATGTTACTGGAGAAGGAAGAAATTCCAAGAACATAAATATAATTTGCGATTGATGAGTCCCATCAATAGATGGTGCAGCCTAGTGGTAAGGCGTTCGGTGTTGGTGTATCATATCTTGTGTTCGATACCGGCCATATGCATGTTGCTTGTTTTATTTTTGATAAAAGTGCTGAAAGATTTAAAATCCAGAAATGTGGTTGTAGCGTGGATTCAGGGATGAAAGGCCACAATGGTGACCACCGGACTAGCGAATTAATTGCGTTAATATGTTGTTTTCGGAAATACATATAGGTTTTGAAATTATGGGATCCTGGTAGCTATCAAAGTATTTCTACGGAGGCTAGATCATTGTGCTTCAAAGTATGGGATCCTGGAAAAATTGTGTTTAGAGATGTATTAGCTTTTATAATTTGTGTTTTGTATTTTGTGCTTTTAGCTAATTTGAATTAAGGGGGTGTGTTGGAGATAATTCAAATTAGTTAGTTGTTAGGAGTTTGTGAAAGTGTGATTAGTTTGTTGTAACTAAAGAGATTAGTTAGAAACTATTAGGTGAGTTAGTGTATCTGTAAGTCTATAAATAGACATAGTGTGTGATGTGAATTAGTAGAGAAGTGAAGAAGTGTATAGTGAAAGTGTAATTGTGAAGTGAAGTGAATAATAAAGATTTTTGATTGTGTTCATTCTCTATCTCTTTTTCTCATCTTTCTCAATCTTTATCAATCTTTTTATTCTTTCTGTGTGTGCACCATGAGTGATAGTGAGTGCTTGTGTTCCAACACCGCTCACCCAATGCAATGTAAATAAGGGTTGGGCTATGATGCACCACCCACATTTTGCACCACTCATGTGGCACATTTTGGGAAAATCAAATTGCCACATGGGTTGGTCGAAATTTCAACTTTCTAGTTGTATTTTCTAGGTAGTAAAACTATATGAATACAATATATTTTAGTATAGTATATATACTCTTTATATTTACAAATTTAATCCATATTAAAATAATATTTTTTGATTAAAAAAATCTGATTATCTTGCAAAAAATTATTCACAATCGACATTATTTTAACCCATATTAAAACATTATTTTGTAAGATAATCATTTTTTTAATCAAAAAAAACATTATTTTAATATGAGTTAAATTTGCAAATACAAAGAGTACATATACTATACTAAAAGATACTATATTCATATTGTTTGACTACCGTAGAAATACAACTAGAAAGTTTGAAATTTTGACCAACTCTCATGTAGAATTGATTGGCCCAAAATTTGCCATATATGGATAGTGTAGTTGGTGGTGCAAAATGTGAGTGGTGTACCTTAACCCAACCCTGTAAATAAATAGTATATATTATTTGATTAGCTGATTCTGCAACTTTTGATAATATATGATAGTTTTTGTCAAAAAGATAATATATGATAGTTTATGTACAATATATTATATATATACTTTGTTAATAAACTGTTAGGTGCCACACACTTTGTTCAAACTATATTTCTGAATGTAAACTAAACCAAAAAAACAAATATAAATTTTCTTTGCTTCCACAGGCCCATGCATCATGCATGGTAGTTCAAGAAAGATATATGTAGAGCCTGTAAATTTAATTAAAATTAGCTATTTCCTAAATATTATAAAAGAAACTACATCAATGGGCTGATCCAGTTTGAAGGGGCAACTGGGATTTTTCATGGGTTAATATAACATGTTATTCTTAGTACTTTAGTAGTAATTACAAGGCAATGAAAAAGATAGTATCTGCAAAAATTGTACAGTTTCTCACTTTCTACATGTTCCTGACTCACTTATTGGTAGAGTATATATATGTATATATATATATATGGACCCCAGTTATTCTGTTTCGGCAAGCCATCAAGCCCAGATAGTAGAAACCCGGGATGGAACAGGGCCCTGCAAAAATCCACAGAAGCTAAATACTATAGATGTACTAGTCAAACTATTAATTCAAATCCAGGACTGAATGGAATAGTTGCATTTGAAGGAGTTCACCCCACTGATATGGGCAAATATATCTGAGGAATCAACCATATCATCTTCTTCTTTCACAACTATCTGTAAGTACAAATGCAAGGAATATAGGATTAAGGAATTATACCATCAAATAATTGAAAAGGTAAAAGTGATAGGGAATTTCTTTTTATAAATAGACGAGTGATGATATTTGGACAATCAATTGTTGTCGGACTCAGTATAAATGTACTTTATTTTACCGGGCGAGTAACATGATTCACCCAAAAACATCGCGTGAGCTACATTGCCGCATACTTGTTATCGGAAATAGATGTTCAGATATCATTTTTCAAATAGACTATGGCAAATTGAACAAGAATATCCTATTATGGGTTAAATAATTGAATGTGACATGGGAATCTTACTTCTTCTTCATCATCTTCTTCATGATTGCTACTAGCTGGTCTATGTGTCTCTCCAAAATCATCATTCTTTGCAAACCTTCCTCTAACACGGGGTCGGCTATCGGCCAGAGTTTTGCGGCAGGCATACTGCATATTTTCATGAATCATTAGTTGAAAAATTTGAAATATATGAAGGAGGCATGGATGATAAGCAAGGAAATGTATTGAATATCCATGCATAAGTATTACATTATAAGATTTCAAATTTGTTTGTTGATTTGGTTATTTTGTGGCTAGGAGAGGAGCTTGAGAGAGTACCTTAATTTTCTTGCTGAAATTTCTTTCATTTCTTTTCTTCATGTATCTATGAATCTTCTCTTTCCTTTGCTCAACAGAAAGTTTTCCAACCTTTAAGGTAGAGTCCTCCAAGTTTGAGATTTCTGGTGCCAAAGTGCCAGAACTCCCAGCCCCAGCTACTAGTTGCTGATTCTCAGTACTAAGTGCCTGGTTGACAAATTACAATAAACAATTAACAAATACTTTCTTATTCAATACAAAGGGGAACATGTTGGCACACTCATTAGAAAACTGTTATTAACTTTAATTAGACTGTAGAAAGGGATATATAAACAGAGCAACCCATTAAGTGGTTCTTTATAATGATCCTGTTCATTATCTTTCTTTTTATGTAATTATTTTGGCTGAAAGTGCTGATTCCTTCCTGCTAGCCTAAATTTATGCTACTTTTTAATGCAGGTGACTTTATAAAAAGGACACTGATAAGCTATGTGGGCACCTATGGGACTTCAGCTTCTTAGAGATTTGTGGACCATGAGCTTTCACCAAAAGTCCAACTCTGATAAAGCCTCTTTAAAATTTTCAGAACTTTACTGCTGCAACTTTTCAGACTTGCAAGTAGCAAGCTTTGTAGCATCAATGAATTTCTTTAGCCTTGGAATTTATTTTTATATGTTTCCTCCTTATTTATCAAATATGAATAGATTGAACATTCAAACTGTGAACTTTATTTTCATATGGTTTCTTGATTGTTAACTTAAAGCTATCAATGAAAACTTGAACTATCTAATTTGAAAATTGCACATACCTGAAGGTCAGGTGGGTTAAACACCCTCTGAATTAAATCTGTACAATATATTCCTCCATTTTCTCCCTGGTAGTCCAATTCTTGTGGTTGCAGTTCAGAAGCCAGAAGAATGTTCCCACCAAATAGCCCAGAAGTGTCAGCAGATAAGGCAGTACTAAGGGGCCCAGGAGGCATGTACACTCCCATGCCAGGACTGAGATAAGAGCAAGAAGGAGAAGAAGGGTTGAGAGGCATATAAGAAGGGATGGAAGATATGCAATCATCATCAAAAACAGATGGTAATGGAGCCCCCATCAAAGGTGCAACAATAGGATCAGTTGGATACTGAGGGAGTCCCTTCAGAACTGAACCTGGTGCTAGTAATTGGGCCTGAGGCTGTAATGAAGAGAAATCAAATTGTTCTTGATGAGTTGTGACTGGGAGAAATGAGGGAATAACAAAAGCTGGGGATGATGAGAAGTCTATGGAGGCAGAGATGTCATTGTCAATTTCTTCTTGGGAGTCAAATAAAATAGACAAGTTATTGCTGTTTGTTGTGTTGTTGTTGTTGTTGGTGGTGGTGGTGATGGTGCTTGTTGCAGTAGTACTAGTTGGGGTAGTGACTATATTACTATTGCTATTGATCTTATTATCTACATCTAGTGTTGGAGATATATTTGTGGCATATGAGGAGTTCTCCTCATAGCAACAATTTGAGCTGGAGGTAACCTCAGAATTCTGCAGTGTCTCTGAGAACAATTCAGGGTCACAAAGTTCATAAATTTGAGCACTAATTGGACTTGAAATTTCATCCTGCAGTGAGTGACATAAAAGCAATGTAAACAACATGATTACCAAAAAACTACTAGACACAAGCTGAGAATAATTTCAAGGAAGGCCCTTCTTTATAAAACAAACTAGAAACGTGATTCTTGATAGTTTTTTAATTATGGGTTTGAAATCTGAATCCAATTCCTCTTTTTGTTGATAGACATGAGACTGATCTGATCACTTAGAACAGAAAAGAAAACACATAGTTTGAACTTTCAAAAGCTAATAATATTCTCTAATCAATTGAAACTTTGGCTTTGCAGATGTCTTCATCAATTAGTGCCCTTTCTAAAGTGAGTAACATGCCAGTTAATATAACTGTATCTGACACAACACTACTAGATCTCTGTCAAGAAGAAAACCAAATAAAAAATCAATGTACAAAAGCCCCAATCTGGCATTCTACATATAACTCAGGTTGGTTGCATAGTCCAGTCAGTTTTTCTATATTTGTTAATAGACAAATAAGAAATACTCCAAAATGGTTGGCTTTTTTGGGTTACTTATTGCAAAAAGACATGTGCATCTATACCTTTATGTGAAATGTAGGAACCAAGGTACCCAATGATAGTATGTTTTAAAAAAAAAAAAAACTGTAAACATTGAAGGAACCTCATGCTATGTTATTTTTGTTCACTATATGGAAATTAAGTCATTCAATGAGAATTGAAAGCCACTTAAAGGAACCCATAATGCTATGCTATTCATGTGAAGTGAACTTATGTCATGAAGCCCCTTCTCCCCCCTATCCAGCTGAATAAGAATATCAAAATTGGCAAAGCTTACACAACAAGCACAAAAGATATATATTCCACAAGGAACCGAAAGCCACATTCAAATGACTATCACGGAAATGCTACATCACTTTACAATGTTACCCTTAGAAAATGACATTTTGGTGGAAAGATGTTGTCTTGAATTGGATAATATCAAAAAGGGCAAAGCTTAGTTCTCACGGAGTCTCTGATTCCTTCTTATTTCCAGTCAATGAACATTATGCTCTCCAACTATATAAATAGAGGAAAGAAAACGTTCTGTCCCACAAATTTTAAGGGAAATCATGGAAAAGCATTTGAGGATTCATCATGGCTTCTGGCTTTTCTAAAATAGCTAAAATAATACTAGCTTCAACTTAGCTCTGAGAATATCACCAATTAATTAGGGAAGTATTATTCAGACTTACAAGACAGAAATTAAGATGAAACATGTACCATGTAACAAACATGAACTATATTCATTCATGATTCATGCATGCACATGGAAAGAATTGAAGTGCAAGGAGAGGAGCAATTCCAGGAGAAATTAATCAAATCATATAATGAAATTGCACCCCATAAACACAACCTGGTTTCTAAAATATGAGAAATTAAAAGTGCCCCGAAGAAAAATCAACCCTCCACACATAATTATCAAAGTTCCATTTAGGGTTATAGCTATATAGGTATTGCATGACACAAAGCTAGCTTAGCTCCGAGACATGCAATAACATTATAATATATAAATAATAAATAATAAACATATGTGATTGAGATAACAAGCTTGAAGTCATTACAATAGGGAATTGCTCAAGCCTCTGGCGGCGGCGGCGGCGGTCGGTGGATAACATTATAATATATAAATAACAAATAATAAACATGTATATGTATGTGATTGAGACAAAAAGCTTGAGGTTATTACAATAGGGAGTTGCTCAGCCTGCGGCAGTGGTGGCGGTGGCGGGTGGATAACATCCTGCAACATGGTGATGCTCTTGCACAGAAAGGTGGCAATGAAGGCACCCCAAATTTAAGAAAGCTATATCTATATATAAATACTATACTTAGAAGTTAGAACTGTAAAATGTTAGATTGTAAGGTGTTGTAATACACCTATGTTCCTGAACTTGAAAAACAAGTCTGGTGGTGACTAAAAACAATGCACAACAACACTCCATATATATATACAAAATTAAGCCAAAAGAGATAAAAACAGAAAACAACAGAACAACAAAGAGACAGAATGAAAGAGAAAATAGAGAGAGAGAGAAGTTATATGAGTAGTTAGCTAAGAAGATGGAGAGTATGAAGGTGTCAAAGACTTAAAAAAATTAGTTATGTGCATATATAGGGAATGGGGTTGTACGTAGAGGCGTCAAGCCTGGCACTCGCGGGCGTCAACGCGAGAGTTGCGGTGGGCCATCAATTTGTTGCTTTGGTGGGGTCAAGTGGCAATGTCCTGAGTTCAGTTTTTTTTCATTTTTGGACATATTAAGCCAATTGAAATGGCTAGGAGCGGAAATTGGGTTGACCAAGCTATTTTTTTTATTATTTTTTGCAATTCAACCCTGTCTTATATGCCATATTATTATTATTATTATTATGTTAGCATCATCCAAATCCGTTTTTTGCATTTCCTCAAAAAAAAAAAAAAATCCGTTTTTGCATATTCAATTTTATATTTTTGCAAAAAATGTAAGAAACTAAACAGTGTTCATATATGATTTGTTCATAGTTTAGGTCATTGTATATGATGGGGGAACATTTATGGCATAAATTTATAATGGATTAAATATGTTTTTATATAGTCTCCATTTTCCAAAAAAAATCGGTTTTAGTCTCCCGTTTGAAAAATATATTTTTTCAGTTCCTCATATTTTAAAATGTGTCAGAAGTGATCCTTAGACCATACATTTTTATTAGCCCCTCATTTTTTACAACCGTGTATTTTTAATCCCTCTTTTTTGACAAAAATTCGATTTCAATCCCCCGTTTTTTCAAACGGAAGTATGGTGTAGGGACCATTTCTGACACATTTTAAAAAACGGAGGACTAAAAAAGTACATTTTTCAAATGAGGGACTAAAACCGAACTTTTGTAAAAAAATGAGGGACTAAAAATATATTTAACCCACTTATCATTTATGGCAATAACTCTTTAATATATTAAAAAGAAGGTATTAAAATGTTTGCAAAAAATAAAAGATATTTTTACACTTGGCATTCCTAATCTGCACTCTTACCTTGTCGTGCTCATTAGTTGGGTTTAAGCATATTTGACTTGATTTTATATTTTCTTTGAATCAATTTTTAGACTCAATAATGGCTCGAGACTTTATCTAATAACTAAGTTGGAATTGGGCCAATCAATATGATATTTAGATAAAATGTTTGAATTTAGACATTATATTAAGTTATAAAATTTAGAAGTCGAAGACTAAGATACTTTATGATATGTATTTTCATATAAATAAATTATAATAACATGAAAGTATTAAAATGTCATGTATAGGATATTACTTTTTTCCCCGAGTATCATTCTAGCCGATAATTGAAAAACTAATCTCCGAGGTACGGTATCTAAGCGGGAATGAAATGACACAAAACAACATTGAAAGGGGGTTGAATTATATTTTTACAAATAGTTTCACAAAGCGATTTTTCTAACACAAAACAAAACAAGAACAGATAGATCGGATGCTTTAAACAGACGTCTGTTCAGAAGTATAAAAACACTTAGATCTATTGCAAACACTCCTCAAGGTTAGTAACAGTAAAATATAAGAGAAGTAAATAAAAAAGTCAGGAAAGGAAAAGAATAAGATTTATACTGTTTCACCCACAAACTTTTGGCTACATCCAGTCCTTGGCTCCACCAAGTTTTCACGTTATAATTGATCGGAGTTACAGACAAGTATTATTTACACACCTAGCCTCTTGGGCTCCTTCAAGTATTGTTTGAATACCTGGCCTCTTGAGGCTCCTAAAAGTATTCTTTCAAAGCAAGCCTCTTGGGCTATACACGAAATGAGATTTTGTGAAGCAACAACTTCAAGATTACAATGTTGCAAATCAACTAAGTAACACTCAAAAGAGTGAATAAGGCTTAAGAACAGGTGTGACCGCTGAGATTGATCTTCTCTAAATGATTTTTAGTTGAGAGAAGAATATCAAAGTCTGCTATTATGAGAATATAGGTATTGGTCTCTGCGTGTGTTGGTTCTTGATTGATTGTCTCTGTATCTCTCAAACATTCTTCACAGTCTACTTTTTATATCCATAAAAAAAAGATCCATTGAGAAAAATTCTTCAGGCATCTTGTCTTTGTTCACTGGATGAAAGATAGTCGTTATGACATTCCATTTAATGTTTATGAACGTTGGAGAGCTTTGTTGACCATAGATGTAACACCTCGTTTTTTGTGTTAAGTCCTTAAATTTGTTTAAGCATTGCATGTTGTTAAGTTTGACCTTAGGAACGTTTAAAGGGGCTAAGTGGGACTTTCAAAGTGGAAAATCCCTTTCGATTGCATGAGCACGGGCTGTGCTCATGTACCAGCACGCCCGTGCTTGTTTGGCGTGCTGTGGCTATTCAAGCCACGAGCACGGCCGTGTCGAAAATGTGCGTGTTTGATGCTAAAGTTGCGAGCTCGTGCTTAAACGAGAGCGACCCCGTGCTCACATTAAGCTCGACAGGTGCTTAGTGGGAACACGTCCATGCTCAGGATCAAAGTTATAAATAAAAGGGTTTCGTGAGGGTTGCGATGCAAATCCTCATTGTGACACTTTTGGCAATCCTAGTGTGACAGAAACCTCTCACTTTTCCATTCCCTTGAACCCTTTGAAGTTCTTGGAGTCCTTGAGTCCGCTTGGGAGAGAAGTCACGCGCTTTAGTGTCATCTAAGGTAATGTTGTCATCCCTCTATTAATCTCTTTTCCTAGTTTTTGGATTTGGGATTAATCGGTTATTCCTGTTGTGTTTGACCAAGGCTTGGAGAGTTCGTCGAGCTGCTCGAGGGAACAGGAGTAGTTTGCTTGTGTTGTCGTAGTAAGGAAATCTTCATACCAGGTATGAGGAAAAGGGATAGTATGAACATGTAGGCATTGGGGGTAGCGTAAGATGAATGGTTAACCCATGACCCTATTACTTGCTATTTGTTATATGTTAATATAAGTTTCATTGAAATTGACATGCTTAAATATAGAGTTGTTATTAATATTGATGATGTTTATGTCATGAATAAGTGTTTAGTTTGACTTGCTGTTTATGCCATGAATGACTTGGTTGATGATGTTGTTTATACCATGAAGGGTTTGGTTGGTTTGTTATGAATGTTGAGATGAAAGATGATGATAATAAGACATTAAAAGATGTTAATAATGATGGATGAAATTTAGGGATGTTTTCCCAATTGTTCATAAGACTTGAATCATAATAATGAGAGGCGAGGTTAATGCTTGATGGTCTTGACTATACCCTAGGATTGATTCATGAGTGTTTTAGGGACATTAATAACAAAACAGAATTAAAGGATTAAATCCCAATAATTCTAGACATGGAGATTAATTTAGAATAATGAAATTGATGTTTGATGGTTAGTTAAAAGTCAATAGGATTGATCTTTGAATGCCCTAGGAAGCTTAACAAGGGTTCCCAACCCTTTCTGCCTAGAAACAGTACAACCATGCTCCAACGAGCACAACTGGTGCTCAATAGGCAGCACGACCGTGCTCCCCTGCTCAGAACAGAACACTGAAGAAAGAAACAAGGATGTTTCACCCCAATCGTTTCCCATGATGTAATAAGACACAAAACGGAGTAAAGACAAGCTAGATAACTTAATGAAGACTTAACAAAGATAACTAAACACAAATGTTGAAGATTGTTAAGTCGGTAATGATGTTTACCACACGTTATTTGTACCTTGGTGCGTGCTTATTGGCCAAGGGGACCTTGATTCTTAATGGTCAAGGTGTTGTTAATGTTGAACCTTTGTGGCTAGTGGCCAAGGGGGTCTCAATGCCAAGTGGTCGAGGTGTTGATGGTGATAAAACTTTGGTAGCCTAGTGGTCTATCGAAGGTGGTGATTGTTGATTGTGTGTTGTTGTTCCTCACGCATTCGTGTATTGGAGATGTTAGTGGGGATGTGCGGCATAGGGGAGGTCGTCCGAGAATAAGGCCATATGGTTGTTCGCGGTGATTCATCCAGGAGTTAGGTGAATCACGGCCCCCGGTGGTGCATCCCAGGAGTAAGGTGCATCGGCTATCAAGGGATTCACCATGGTTTGGTGGACTGCCGAGCGTTGGTGCTTAATGGCCAATGTGGATATGTAACTCCGAAATTGACTTCCTGAGGTAGATTGGATCCACATGAATAATGGAGTAGTAGATTAGTGTTGCAACCGCATAGCATACATTAGATTGAATTGTTATGAATGATATAAATGTGTTGTGTATGTTGACTTGTTATAAATTTGGAGTAGATGTATGCTCATCTGGTTAACTTATTCCGTGCCATTATGTATTATACATGTTTCTTAATCCCTGTCTTTTGTTGTTTGCTTTGGACGTACCTTTTGTTATGCAGAGGACGGTGAGGAGTACGGTGAGGAGTGACTACGAGGAGCCGCTACTCGTAGTTAGGATTTATCTTTAGTTTCAGTTTGTTTATCCGATATGTTTTCCGGATTTGGTTATACCAGCTCTGTAATGTGACATCGGGGTTGTGTTTGCTTTATTTTTATGTTTTCTTTATAAACTTGTTTATTTCCGCGTTGAGAATGTTTAAACAATGTTGTACTTTCTACCTATGGTTTTCATTTTATAATAAATGATATGCATGTGTTTATTTTTAAATTATTTTATTCTTTTATGCCATACCTTTATAAATACATGCGGGGTAGATGGTGTCACATTTAGAGGCGAGCGTGATTGCTTTCGACTTTGGGTAGCGCAACTTTCATTATTTGAGCAATCGAGAAATGCTCTAGTAAAGGTGATTTAGCTTGTTGTAAGAAAGAGAACTATAGCAAATGCTTTATGCTTTTGTACCTTTCTGTGGAAATAAGAATATTAGTATTAAATTCTTACTTGCTACATTTCTTCGTCAAGTTACTTCCTTGATTTCAAGACAATGCTTCAAGGGTTATTCTTTCTTTGATGTCCCTTAGTGACAAAGATCTTAATAACTTCCTCAGGCCTTCCTTGTAAAACATTCTTGAAGCTTGAGGATTTCTAACAAGTTCTTCAAACACTTCTTTGTACGGTTAAAGTTTGTGATCCTTGAGATGCTTTGACTTCAAGTAAATACCTTTGTTTGATGATTGCTTTACAGATGACTTTTAGAGATTATACGTAAGCTGATTCATTCTTTTGAAGACAAATGTAACTCGACCTTTGCCTGGTTCTTGATTGATTGTCTCTATATCTCTAAAACATTCTTCATGATCTTATTTTTATATCCATAAAAAAAGATTTGTTGAGAACCATTCTCAAGGCATCTTGTCCTTGTTCACTTGGATGCAAGATAGTCGTTTTGACATTCCATTTAATCTTTATGAATGTTAGAAAGCTTTGTTGACCATAGAGCTGAGCGTAGTTGCCTTCCGACTTTGAGCAGCACAACTTTCCTTATTTGTGCAACATTGAGAAATTTTCGGGTAAAGGTGATTTAGCTTGTTGTTGGCGACTCCGGACAAGTATACCCGGTCGTGCAAGTAATACGGTGGTGAGACCGTTTTATCGTTGCCACAAGGACTGCAACAAGTACTAGCACGTACCAATTCAATTACTATCTAAGCGATTCTTGGATTGAAGAGAGTGTTATGCTAACAAAAGTTAAAATTAAAAAAATAAGAAAGACAAACTCTTTTTGTAATTTTCTCAAATACTTGGAAAGCAATAAAAGAAGGTTTTCAAATACGATAAAAGCTGTTGGGATTAGGTTCACTAATCTTCATCCTCATGCAATGAAACAACTAACAAACCGTTTCTACTTCAATTATGACAATCAATCCACTAAATTACTCATGTCCCGATTCCTCGTATGGCCAAGAGCCTAAACCCACTAATAGACCCTAATTACTTAGGTGGCCTAGATTAGTGAATTTGCATTAAGATTAGGGATCATGCGATTGCTAATAAACGCAGTTCCATTCCTAGATACAAGGCTTACTAGGTGATTAATTTCAGTTCGGTTTTAACCACTAATTTTCCAATTGTATATCAAAACAGATCAAGTCATGGGGGTGCTAGCCATGACAAGCATTAAGTACAGAAATCAATCACTCAATAACAAAGCGAGAAAATGTATTGCAAGTCTAAATCAAATACATGAGAGTTCGAAATAGCTACCCTAACCCTAACAATGGAGGTTTAGCTACTCATAATAATGTCCACAACCAAAGAAACATGGAAGAAGGAGAGAAGGGATTCCATGGGGGCAATCCTCCGAGAGCTGCCTCTGGTTCCAAGAGCCTTTTGGCTTTCCAAACTCGTAGCCTCCAATGTCTCCAAGGTGTCCTTTCCCATTCCGCCTTAAATGACTTATACGGTGGATTCAGAGTTTCGCGCACTCACGGGCGAGATGTATCTCGCGAGGCGAATATTAAACTTCTGGTCTTCATGATTTGATCTCTCGCGAGGCGAGACAACTTCGCGAGGTGACCACAGGCGGGTTGCATTTTCTGGCACGATCATCTTTCCGGGTCGCGAGGCGAGGTGTGATTCGCGGGCGAACCGGAAAGGATGACATTCTGCTGTTCACATCTGCTGCGGTCGCGTCTTGAAGTAGCCTCTCATGGGCGAGCATTCCCGAATTTCATTCTCCACTGTTTCTTCATTCCTTGGCTCTAAGTTAACCAAATTTCTCAGTAATTCTGCAAAACAACACACAAAACCACCTTCACCCGTTCCAAGGGAAAATCTAACAAAATCAACTAAATAATGCCTAATCTATATGAAATATGCATGC
The DNA here is from genome assembly GCA_030762895.1 of Sophora flavescens. Classification (NCBI taxonomy): domain Eukaryota; kingdom Viridiplantae; phylum Streptophyta; class Magnoliopsida; order Fabales; family Fabaceae; genus Sophora; species Sophora flavescens. The sequence goes on from JAUPTC010001183.1 coordinate 18,545, forward strand.
AAAAGTGTACAGCAAACATCATGTAAAATCACAGTATCAAATCACCCCAAGCTTATTCAATTGCTTGTCCTCAAGCAATCACCAAGGCCAGTAGAATAAACAGAACATGGATAGTGAACTAAGAACTCAAGTCAATGATCCAAGCAATAGGCAATTCAAACAATTCAGCCAGAGATGATCAATTCAAGTCCAATTAGAGGCTTAGGTTCCTTAGACTCATATTCTCACTGATGTGGGCACTCTTTCTCACCTGAAGTTCACCCTGACTTGTTCATTTGCTTGGTTCTCTTTCTCACCCTCACTCAAGTGTTTAGGGGATAAGACATTTCACTCAATTTTCCTCAAGGAATGAATCCTACCATAGGCTTGACTATCAACCAAATCTCTACTTTATTAATGAAAACAATTTAGAATCAAGAGGTCTTTCACTTGGTTGTAACGTGGCCATGGGATTAATCGTTAGGTGGGGAAATCAAATAAAGGACATTTCAAAAGGCTACACAACATATCAACATTTTCAAAGCATGACCTTCTAAAATACCTTTTGGGTTTCAATTCACTTTCCACCTTTCTTTTCTTTCTTTTTCTTTTTTTTTTTTTTTTCTTTTTGTCATCCCCTTCTCTAATTTATTTTTCTTTTTCTCTTTTTCTTTTATTTTTCTTTTTCTTGGAGAAGGGGAGATTTTTTTTTCAACTCAAGAGAATTTTTTTTTCTTTTCCCAGAACTTTCAACTACCTTTTTCACCCTTTTTGTAATACTTTAGAAGGTACCTTATCAAACATCATTTAACAAAACATTTCAAGGGTACCAAGAAAAACATTTTATTCATGTAGGCTCAAAATTGGGCAACTAAGGGGTAGCATTTCATCATTCAAAGCTCGAGAAGGCGAGGAAAAATACCTATTGCCTCAATCATTTTTCAAAAATGTTTTCAAAAATTTTTAAGCTTTGAAATGGTTTCAAGTCAAGTTCTAGAGAAAGCAAACCAAGAGGAATAACCACTCTACACAAAGAATGGGGTAAAATTTTAGTGAGTACCCTTTGGCTCAAAATCTCACATTTTAGTTCGGAATCAATGAAAGACACAAATCCAGAGAACCATATGCTAATTATTAACTATCCAAGATTATCTCAAGCATTCTTCATTTGCAGCCATATCACAAGAATAACAAATTGGCTCAAAAATTCACTATCACAAATTATTGGGCACTTAGTTCTCACAATTGGATGCAAAATTCAGGCAAGGGGCAATCTCATAATGTGAACATGCAAAGCTATCATACAAAACTATATGAATGCAATATGAACAAATGCAAAAATAAAATACCCCTACCCCAAGCTTAAAAATTTACATTGTCCCCAATGTAAACAATCAAGTTGGAGAAAGGAGAAGAAAAATAAAATAAAACAAAAATTTGGGAACGACTTACCGAGGCGGGTGACGGGTGCGACTTTGCTTTTTTTTTTATCTTCTTACTCTTCCTCCTTCCTTATTACCCCCGCAAACACTTGGCAATTCTCAATTTATTATTTTTCCTCTTGAGCTTCTCAAATTATTCAAGAGGTTAAAATCAAAAACAAAATTATTAAGAACATGAAAATAACTAAGAGAAGGGTTAAGAAACTTGGGTTGCCTCCCAGAAAGCGCTTCTTTACGTCACTAGCTTGACGGGCTTCTTTCAGTAACTTAGAAGGTCTGCTGGGCATAGAAGTGCAAGAGCACTTTTCTTCCATGGAACTCCTTTAAAAGAGCTGATTTTGCTTATAGGGCCAACATTTGTGCTTCCCTTTTCCTTTCACTCTGGGCCTCTTGCCCTTTTTCTTACTCCTTCGGCGGAGGTTCTGTTTCACAAGATGAGCAGAGCCAACTTCCTCACTAAGCGATACATCATTTGTCTTGCAGAGCTTGAGTTGCTTTCATGTTGTGCTTTTCCTTCTTCGGGAGTAGAGGGTGGTGCTAATGTGCATCGACTTCCTTAGCTACTGTATCCACAATGTCCATGGGAAACACTCCTCTTCATTTTCGGACGTGCATAGCTTCCAATACATTGAAAGTATTTGTTTCATCTTGCACTCTGAATTGCATTTGTCCTTTTTCTACATCTATCAAAGCTCGCCTGATTGCTAGAAAAGGTCTCCCGATGAGCGGAACATAGCATCCTCCTCCATGTCTAAAACCACAAAGTCATTTGGAAAGATAAACTTATCCACCTTTACCGAACATCTTCCAGGGATACCATAAGGATGCTTGATTGATCTCGACTAATGCAATGCCATCCTGGTTGGTTTCACCTCTCCTCCTCCAAGCTTATTCAAAATGGAGAGCGGCATCAAATTGATACTCGCTCACTAAGTCACATAAGGCCTTCTGATAGAAACATTCCTAATAGTGCAAGGGATTGTAAAACTCCCGGGATCTTTGATTTTGAGGTAGCTTCCTTTGGATGCTCGCACCTTTGCACTCCTCGGTTAAGGCAATGAGTTTAGCCTTCTTTAATCTTTCTTTTCTTCGTGGCAGTTCCTTCATGAATTTTGCATAAGTGGGCATCTGTTCCGGTGCTTGGCAAATAGTATCTTGATGTAGCCTCTTGAAAATGTCAAGGAACTTGGCAAGCTGTTAGTCTTTCTCTTTTTTTTCTTGCTCAAGGGAGGATAGGGCAACTTCCGTAATAGGGGGATCACTTGAGGTTTGTTTCCATCCTTCAAAAATCGACTTTAGTTCTCCTCAAAATTGAATTCTCATCTACTAGCTTCTCCTCTTGTCTTGTTCACTGACCTTTTCTTCTTCCTCAACTATAACATCTTTGCCTTTTTCCTCTTTTTCCTCTGCACTCAATTACTGTTTTTCCATCAACTTTCCGATTCTTCACCAAGGTTCACTTGGCATTCTCAAGACTTTTTCCCTCCTCAAAACAATATCATTGCAATGCTCCTTCGGATTAGTTTGAGTGTTACCAGAAAAACCTTTCTTGCTAGTTTGATCCATGGTGCTTTGCAATTTGGCCAACTTGAAACTCCAAATTTTTATAGAAGCATCTGTATTTTTCTGGTTTGCCATGGACAATCTGCATGAATTGATTGAGGGTGTTCTCCAAAATAGAAACCGGTCTTGAAGCGGTTTGTGTAGGAGAAGGCTTGCTTGTTTGCCCCAACATCTTGATTCCAAGCAAAATTTGGTTGATTCCTCCACCCTTGGTTGTTGCCTTGTCGCCCATAGTTCCCCATATAATTGGCTTCCTCATGGGAACTAGGTGGCGCCCCACATCTTCCATTCTCGCGATCACCTCCACAAAAATCACATCTACCATTACCTGTTGTGGTGGCATGGTCGTCCCTTGAACAATTTGGAGTTGTTGTGGGAGTTGAGCTAGTTGCTTGGTAAGAGACTCCAATTGTTGTGTCATGATCTTGTTCTGAGCCAACAATGCGGTTTGTGAATCTAACTCCAACACTCCCCTTCTTTGTGTGGGACCCCGATCATGATGCATCAAATAATCATTAGAGGCCATAGCCTCTATCAAAGTCAGGCTTCCTCTCTTTGTCTTTGTATTCATTGAACCTCCAATTGAGGCATCCAACATGTACCAGTTGATGACCTCAATCCATTCTGAGAATGTTTGCATCTGAGTAAGATCATCAAAAGCCATGATTTGGGCATCTTGAAGTAATTCCTTGAACCTTTCCCGGGCGTCATGCGAGTCTCACCTTCTTGTTGAGCAAAGCTCATGATGTCACCCCTTGCCTTTACAAATCTTGATGTGGGAAGAACCTTGCCAGAAACTTTGCTTCTAAGTTGTCCCATGTAGTGAAACTCCCCTTGGTTGTGATTGGAGCCAAGACTTGGCTCTATCTCTTAAAGAAAAGGAACAATCTCAATCAGTGCATCATCGGAGGCACCATTTATCTTCAACTGTATCACACAACTCTAGGAAAGTGGAAATATGGTATTAGGATCTTCCTTCTCCAATCAAAGAAACCGGTTTTGAGAAACCATGTTGATGAGATTTGGCTTGAGTTCAAAATTGTTGGAGTTCACCGGAGGTCTCACTATACTAGTGACATGCCGTTGAAATTTGTATTGGCATAATCACCAAGTGTCCTCCGTGGTGGTGGGAGTATCTTCACCATTCCCCTGCCATTTTGAGTTCTTAATGAGTAACTCTGAGAGGTGGGAAGTCTCTGGTTCTTCTCCTTGTTGTCTTAACAAATTCCTGTCTTGCTTGCTTCCTATTTTCCTCTAGCTGTTCTTTCAATTTCTGGATCGTATAGGAGTTGGTGCAGCTGGAATAGTACCTCGCATACACAAACAGTCTAGCAAACAAGATTGTTAGTAGTAAAGGTTAGCACACGACAGCAAACACACCAAAAATATGACAGCACACGATTTATAATAAAAGAAAAATTTTAAAACAGAAAAATTTTGTGCTCAAATTAGTAACCAAAATGGATATGCTAATATTGAAATACAGTCCCAAGAACGGCGCAAAAAACTTATTGATGACTCGCAAGTATACCCGGTCGTGCAAGTAATACGGTGGTGAGGCCGTTTATCGTTCCCACGGTGCAACAAGTACTAGCACATACCAATTCAATTACTATCTAAGCGATTCTTGGATTGAAGAGAGTCCTATGCTAACAAAAGTTAAAATTAACAAAATAAGAAAGACAAACCTTTTTGTAATTTTCTCAAATACTTGGAAAGCAATAAAGAAGGTTTTCAAATACGATAAAGCCTGTTGGGATTATGGGTTCACTAATCTTCATCCTCATGCAATGAAACAACTAACAAACAGTTTCTACTTCAATTATGACAATCAATCCACTAAATTACTCAAGTCCCGATTCCTCGGATGATAAGAGCCTAAACCCACTAATAGACCCTAATTCCTTAGGTGGCCTAGATTAGTGAATTTGCATTAAGATTAGGGATCATCGATTGCTAATAAACCCGGTTCCATTCCTAGATACAAGGCTTACTAGGTGATTAATTTCGATTCCCCCGGTTTTAACACGAATTTTCCAATTGCATATCAAAACACAGATCCAAGTCGTGGGGTGCTAGCCACAACAAGGACAAATGATGTAAATCAATCACTCAATAACAAAGGTAAATGTATTGCAAGTCTAAATCAAATACATGAGAGTTCGAAATAGCTACCCTAACCTGCAACAAGGGAGGTTTAGCTACTCATAATAATGTCCACAACCAAAGAAACATGGAAGAAGGAGAGAGGGATTCCATGGGGCAATCCTCAGGAAGCTCCTCGGTTCCAAGAGCCTTTTGGCTTTCCAAACTCGTAGCCTCCAATGTATCCAAGGTGTCCTTTCCATTTCTTTTTAAACCACTTATGGTGGTTCCAAGTTCGGGCTCTTTCATGGCGAGATGTATCTCGCGAGGCGAATATTAAACTTCTGGTCTTCAATGATTTGATCTCTCGCGGCGACAATCGCATTTGCTGAGCGACAGTAGCAGGTTGCATTTTCCTTGATCATCTTTCGTGAGTCGCAGGCGAGGTGGGTTTCCGCAGGCGAACCGGAAAGGATGACATTCTCTGTCAGCTTCGCCGTCTGTCATCGCGTGCCAGTAGCCTCTCTGGCGAGCATTCCGCAATTTCATTCTCCACTGTTTCTTCATTCCCTTGGTTCTAAGTTAACCAAATTTCTCATTAATTCCTGCAAAACTACACAAAACCACCTTCACCCGTTCCAGGGAAAAATCTAACAAAATCAACCTAAATAATGCCTAATCTATATGGAAATATGCATGCAAAAGAGTACAAACAAACATCATGAAAAATCACACTATCACTTGTTGTAAGAAAGAGAACTATAGCAAATGCTTTATGCTTTTGGTATCTTCTGGGGAAATAAGAATATTAATATTATATTTCCACTTGCTACCTTTCTTCGTCAAGTTACTGTCCTTCATATTTCAAGACAATGCTTCAAGGAGTTATTCTTTGTTTGATGTCCCTTCCGATTGAACACTGATCATATGCGGCCTGGTGATCTTGATTTAAATCATCGGACATATTACTTTGCACTTTGTTCTTCTATTCTTTTCTCATTTTACACTGTACTAAGATTGCTATATTCTACATCTCAAGTAAAGGTTAGCAATACTCAAACAGTTCATTTATCATTTTGCTTTATGTTTGGATTCATCAAAACACAAGGATCGAACAGTTGACATAGAATCGGGCGCTTTGATCAGACCCCTAAGGTGGAACCCTCGGAAATAATGTTTTGCCATATACATAAATTTTTTATATAGGATAAATGAACCCCAAAACTAAGTAATATCTTTTGCCTTTATGAATTTTCTTTGTTGAATATAATATAAATGAAATGAAATATTAATATGATTTTTTTATAGAAATTTTATTTTATAAGAGATAAGGTAAAGTAAGAATTCATTAAATTAATACCGTAAAAATAAGATAAAAGTTAATAAATTATAAATCACGAGTTATAAGTTAAATAAATTATACTTATGAGAGAAAAGTTATAATATAATGGAAATAAACTTGTTTAGCAAACACCTCTTTAGTCAAATTTATAAGGTAGCCAAACAAAGCCCTAAAGTGTACCAGGGAACGGATCCAACATTATATCAAAATTTAAAAGTATATCAACTAAATCGCTTTTTTAAACAACTTCGACCGGGACTTTATTACTCGAATTGGATCATGAACACCCCTTTCCCAATCCAGTGGATTAAAGGCCACCCAAGAAAATAACGAAAATGGAGCTCTGATTATCAATCTCCCTAGCCCTGCTTCATATTTAATAAACTACTATTAGCAAAAATAAATATTACTTATATAAAAAAAGTTTAACTATATGATTTTTGTTTGAGCATATTAAAATTAAAAATATGTAATGTGAATTTTAAATATATTTGTGGATTAAAAAAGTCCAATATAATAAAGTAAGGAGATAAAGAGTTTCGTTCAATAATTTCAATTCTCCCTACATCATAACTTTAATAAGCCTCAATGTGGCAGGATTCTGTGCAATGATTTGGTGGATTAACCGCGATTTGGGGGTTAAATTAGTTTTTTATTGGTCATTTGTTGAAGATGATAGCTTAACTAGCCTTTTACCATCATTTCTTTCTTTTGTAGGATGGACTTTTATTTTCAGTCAAATAACCCAGCTAACAAAATAGGAAGGGACGTAAAGCTTGGGCTAAAATGAGTACGAGATAGGGCGTAAAGCACTGGAAGCCCATAGAGGATAAGATGAGACTAATGCTAAGATAGATGCAATATTATCTCCCATTTTCTTTTTCTTTTACATCAAAGTAAAGCCTCTCCTCTTGATCTCTTTTCTCATTTCGTCCCCCTGCACTTTTCTTCTAAAACACCCATTGATGCCGTGGTGATGGTGTAGGTGGTTGTCCGGAAGATTTTAAAGCGTATGGAGTCAAGTGGAAAGGGATCCAGTGCGGATCTGTTATTAGGACATACACAAGTAGGCGGAAGTTGTAGGCGAATAAGTGGCAGTTATCATGTTTTATATTTGATCTTTAAGCGATGTTTAGTTCAAGTTTGGTGATTTTTGTTCAATTTCTTTTGGACATTTTGTACATTTTGTAGTCACAGTTCTTCCCATTATGATTGGTGCTCCAAACGAAGCATAAAGGACTTTGCGTGAAGCTCAGCATCTGAAGATAAAAAATACTTTTGTTTGGTTGTATTTCCACTAGACCTTGGCATTACCTTGGTGGTTCACTTCCAAATTCTAGCTCAATAGAGGTTGAGCGCAATTAACCTAATCCTACAGTGTAGTACTCGCCTATGTTGTGGCATATAAGTTGGTTTTGAACTTTATCCATACCATTAGACTTAGAGTTTTGCACAGGTGTAGAAATTGAATGCAAGCTTTCTAAGCCAATAAATTATTTTTCTTGCTCATAACCTCACGTTTCTTTCTTATAAATTTAGTCAAATCTCTTCTTCCTAAGCTGCATTTTCTATACACTTGTCACCATCTTGCCTTGTTGTTTTTTTTTTCCTTTTTGCTCCCATCTTTTTCTCATTCCACGGAACTGAGGACCAAGTTTCTCCCAGCCAAATTTTTGGTGCATTTCCATCTTATATTTTTGTGACTTCCTTTAAACATTTGCATAAGTTAATTTTAATATAGTTAAACCACTACATACTAAAGGTATAAGATATTGACTCATTTGAGAGTAATTTTTACACAGAAGAAGCAGTCATAGGCTTACCTCGCCCAAGCTCTTTTTTTCCTTTTTCTTTTTCTTTTTCAAGAAATATGATTTGACTCCTTTGAGAATCCCGAAATTCTAAATCGTGGAATTAAAATGTTAAACGTATATTTCGTGCAAGCACAACAAGTCGTGAGTGTAGGTGAGCGCTCGTCCGTTAAGGTGAAGGCGCTTGTCCACCGGTTGTGAGAGCGCTAAATCACACCAGTGATGAGAGCTCGTCCACAGTTCTTGGACGCTATCCCTAAGAGAAAATCCGCATGACGTGACTGGTAGGCGTCTACTGAATTTTAAATGGGCTTATTGTGGATGTATACGTGGAATTCCGAGAATAACCCTCAAATGCTGTGACGTTAAGCGAGATGGGCCAAGCTTATTCCAAGTCTTGAACTTGCTGACTATCAAGTTATTTAGTTATTCATTTATAGCCCGCGTCACTAAGAAAAACAAGTCTACTTATCAATTAAATTATAAAAAGTTTAAATAACCTTTGGAGTGGGATAATTCTTTGCAGGTCCAAGTAGTAATATACCATATTTGAAATGCTTGTTATATGACTCTTATTTTGAATTTTCGTATTTGATACTACTATTCCTCTAATGTTGGGTATCGATGTTGTTATATACTTATAGAAATGGAAACACTAAATTTGACATTCATAATTTAACATATCAAATTTGACAGATATTTTCTGATAAGATATCTACTATATTACCAGAAGTCTAATTTATTTATTGTTGACATTTCAAGACTGTGTTTTTAAGAATATGTCCAGCAAACTTTGACACGTTTCTAATTTCAAGATTTGTGATTAATAAATAAATATTGCTATATTAAATTATATTAATAACTAAAAGTAGAATATGATATAGCACACTTAAAGTTGGTTAAATTAAAAGCCAGAGTGGTTACATCTGAGGAGCTTACCAGAATCACTGTTTTTTTTTATTTTTTTATTTTTTATTTTTCTTTTTCTTTTCACAGAAATATGTTTTGTACTCCTTTGAGAA
>JAUPTC010001184.1:0-27775 GCA_030762895.1 Sophora flavescens
AAATACATTGAAATTTGGAGGTAAAGCTGGAAATAATATACCCAGAGTGCCTGCAAAACTTCAGGTCAAAATTCAATTTGTAGCCTAGGTTCCTTGTCGTCGAACTGTCGCATATCCCTGATTTCGGTTGAAAAATCATAAAAAATCAAAACCTTCATGAAATGACATGAAACTTTGTGGGCACCTTAGGAATATTATATGTAGTGTGCTTGAAAAAAATCAGCTCAAAATTCGATGGCTAGAGCCATTTTCCATTTTTTGGGAATTATTTCGGTTTTCCACTTTGAAAATTGATAAAAAAAATGGTTAGAAGAAATATCAGGCCAAAATTCGACCTCTAGCTTGGAAAAAAAGAGTATGTCTCCTAAGCAAAACGGATGTCTTGTGCTGGAAAATGCGTCTTTGCCTATTATGCTATTATAGGGTGGGGAGGTGCCTGGATATTATATATATTATATATTTTATATATAATAGTAGTACTAGTAGTTGTAGTTGTATTTGTTTTCTCGGTGACAGCTAACTCCAACCACTACTTAGATTGGCCTCGGTCGGTGCACGGGATGCCCGATCTGGCTCGGTCGTTGCGGAAAGGAACCAAGGGAACGAAGGAATGGTGCACCGGGCACGGGTCCCCAGGTGCACCAGGTTCCGGATCTGGCTCGGTCGGTGCGGAAATGAACCAAGGGACTGAGGAAATGGTGCACCGGGCACACATCCCCGGATGCCCCAGGTACCGAATCTGGCTCTGTCTGTGCGGAATCGAACCAAGCGAATGAAGGAATGGTGCACCGGGCACAGGTCCCCGGGTGCACCAGATTCATGGTTTGGCTCGGTTTGGTTTGGTTCGGTGTGGTGCACCAGATTCATGACATGGCTCGGTGTGGTGCACCAGATACCTGATTTGGCTCGGTGTGGTGCACCAGATCCATGACTTGGCACGGTCTAGAGCATCGGTCTAGTGCACCAGATTCATGACCTGATCCGATGCGGTGCACCAGATTCATGACTTGGCTCGGTGTGGTGCACCAGATTCCAGACTTTGCTCGGTCTGGTGCTCCAGATTCATGACTTCGCGCGGTTTGGAGCACCAAATTCATGACTTGGCCCGGTCTGGTGCACCAGATTCAAGGTTTGGCTCTGTCTGGTGCCCCTGATTCCTGACTTGGCTTGGTGTGGTGCACCAGATTCATGATTTGGCTCGGTGTGGTGCACCAGATTCCTGACTTGGCTTGGTCTGGTGCACCGGTCTGGTGCACCTGATTCATGGTTTGGCTCCGTCTGGTGCACCAGATTCATGACTTGATCCGGTGTGGTGCACCAGATTCCAGACATGGCTCGATCTGGTGCACCAGATTCCTGATTTGGCTCGGTGTGGTGCACCAGATTAATGACTTGGCGTGGTCTAGAGCACCGGTCTGGTGCACCTGATTCATGGTTTGGCTCCGTCTAGTGCACCAGATTCATGACTTGATCCGGTGTGGTGCACCAGATTCATGATTTGGCTCGGTGTGGTGCACCAGATTCCAGACTTGGCTTGGTCTGGTGCACCAGATTCCTGATTTGGCTTGGTGTGGTGCACCAGATTCATGACTTGACGCGGTCTAGAGCACCGGTCTGGTGCGCCCGATTCATGGTTTGGCTCCGTCTGGTGCACCACATTCATGACTTGATCCGGTGTGGTGCACCAGATTCATGATTTGGCTCGGTGTGGTGCACCAAATTCCTGACTTTCCTCGGTCTGGTGCACCAAATTCATGACTTGGCGCGGTCTGGAGCACCAGATTCATTACTTGGCTTGGTGTGGTGCACCAGATTCCTGGTTTGGCTCAGTGTGGTGCACCAGATTCCTAACTTGGCTCGGTGTGGTGAAACAGATTCCTGACTTTGCTCGGTCTGGTGCAACAGATTCCTGACTTAGCTCGGTGTGGTGCCCCAGATTCATGACTTGGGTCGGTGTGGTGCAGCAGATTCCTGACTTGGCTCGGTCTGGTACACCAGATTCCTGACTTGGCTCGGTGTGGTGCACCAGATTCCTGACTTGGCTCGGTGTGGTGCAACAGATTCCTGACATGGCTCGGTCTGGTGCACCTGATTCTTGACTTGGCTCGGTGTGGTGCACCAGATTCATGATTTGGCTCGGCGTGGTGGAAAAGCAAACCTGTAAACTAGGGTCCACCTCATGTTTAAGTATGCTAGTATATCACATTTCGGCTAAAAGTTCCCAAAACTCCAACCCCTCAATGAAATACAATGAAATTTGGAGGTAAAGCTGGAAATAATATACCCAGAGTGCCTACAAAAATTCAGGTCAGAATTCAATTTGTAGCCTAGGTTCCTTGTCGTCGAACTGTCGCATATCCCTGATTTCGGTTGAAAAATCATAAAAAAATCTCAACCTTCATGAAATGACACGAAACTTTGTGGGCACCTTAGGAATATTATATGTAGTGTGCTTGAAAAAAATCAGCTCAAAATTCGATGGCTAGAGCCATTTTCCATTTTTTGGGAATTGTTTCAGTTTTCCACTTTGAAAATTGATAAAAAAAATGGTAAGAAGAAAAATCAAGCCAAAATTCGACCTCTAGCTTGGAAAAAAAGAGTGTGTCTCCTAAGCAAAACGGATGTCTTGTGCTGGAAAATGCGTCTTTGCCTATTATGCTATTATAGGGTGGGGAGGTGCCTAGATATTATATATATTATTTATTTTATATATAGTAGTAGTACTAGTAGTTGTAGTTGTAGTTGTTTTCTCGATGACAGCTAACTCCAACCACTACTTAGATTGGCCTCGGTCGGTGCACGGGATGCCCGATCTGGCTCGGTCGTTGCGGAAAGGAACCAAGGGAATGAAAGAATGGTGCACTGGGTACGGGTCCCCAGGTGAACCAGGTGCCGGATCTGGCTCGGTCTGTGCGGAAATGAACCAAGGGACAGAGGGAATGGTGCACCGGGCACACGTCCCCGGATGCACCAGGTACCGGATCTGGCTCTGTCTGTGCGGAAAGGAACCAAGGGAATGAAGGAGTGGTGCAACGGGAACAGGTCCCCGGGTGCACCAGATTCATGGTTTGGCTCGGTTTGGTTCGGTGTGGTGCACCAGATTCATGACATGGCTCGGTGTGGTGCACTAGATTCCTGATTTGGCTCGGTGTGGTGCACCAGATTCATGACTTGGCGTGGTCTAGAGCACCGGTATGGTGCACCTGATTCATGGTTTGGCTCCGTCTGGTGCACCGGATTCATGACTTGATCCGGTGTGGTGCACCAGATTCATGATTTGGCTCGGTGTGGTGCACCAGATTCCAGACTTGGCTCGGTCTGGTGCACCAAATTCATGACTTGGCTCGATCTGGTGCACCAGATTCCTGACTTGGCTCGGTGTGGTGCACCAGATTCCTGGTTTGGCTCGGTGTGGTGCACCAGATTCCTGACTTGGCCCGGTCTGGTGCACCAGATTCCTGACTTGGCCCGGTCTGGTGCACCAGATTCCTGACTTGGCCTGGTCTGGTGCACCAGATTCCTGACTTGGCTCGGTGTGGTGCACCAGATTCATGACTTGGCGCGGTCTGGAGCACCAGATTCATGACTTGGCCCGGTCTGGTGCACCAGATTCAGGGTTTGGCTCGGTCTGGTGCCCCTGATTCCTGACTTGGCTCGGTGTGGTGCACCAGATTCATGATTTGGCTCGGTGTGGTGCACCAGATTCCTGATTTGGGGTCGGTCTAGTGCACCGATCTGGTGCACCTGATTCATGGTTTGGCTCCGTCTGGTGCACCAGATTCATGACTTGATCCGGTGTGGTGCACCAGATTCATGATTTGGCTCGGTGTGGTGCACCAGATTCCAGACTTGGCTCGGTCTGGTGCACCAGATTCCTTATTTGGATCGGTTTGGTGCACCAGATTCATGACTTGGTGCGGTCTAGAGCACCGGTCTGGTTCACCTGATTCATGGTTTGGCTCCATCTGGTTCCCCAGATTCGTGACTTGATCGGTGTGGTGCACCAGATTCAAGATTTGGCTCAGCGTGGTGCTCCGGATTCCAGACTTGGCTCAGTCTGGTGCATCAGATTCATGACTTGGCTCGGTCTGGTGCACCAGTTGCCTAACTTTGTTCGGTGTGGTGCACCAAATTCCTGGTTTGGCTCGGTGTGGTGCACCAGATTCCTGACTTGGCTTGGTCTGGTGCACCAGATTCCTGACTTGGCTCGGTGTGGTGCCCCAGATTCATGACTTGGCTCGATGTGGTGCAAAAGATTCCTGACATGGCTCGGTTCGGTGCACCATATTCCAGACTTTGCTCGGTCTAGTGCTCCAGATTCTTAACTTAGCGCGGTCTGGAGCACCAGATTCATGACTTGGCCCGTTCTGGTGCACCAGATTCAGGGTTTGGCTTTGTCTGGTGCCCCTAATTCCTGACTTGGCTCGGTGTGGTGCACCAGTCTGGTGCACCTGATTCATGGTTTGGCTACGTCTTGTGCACCAGAGTCATGACTTGATCTGGTGTGGTGCAACAGATTCATGATTTGGCTCGGTGTGGTACACCAATTCATGACATGGCTTGGTGTGGTGCACCGGATTCTTGACTTGGCTCGGTCTAGTGCACCAGATTCCTGACTTCGCTCGGTGTGGTGCCCCAGATTCATGCACCAAATTCCTGACTTGGCTCAGTGTGGTGCACCAGATTCCTGACTTGGCTCGGTGTGGTGCACCAGATTCATGATTTGGCTCGGGGTGGTGCACCAGATTCTAGAATTGCCTCGGTCTGAGGCACTAGATTCATGACTTTGCTCGGTCTGGTGCACCAGATTCCTAACTTGGCTCGGTGTGGTGCACCAGATTCCTGACATGCCTCGGTGTGGTGCACCGGATTCCTAACTTGGCTCAGTCTAGTGCACCAGATTCCTGACTTGGCTCGGTGTGGTGCCCCAAATTCATGCACCAGATTCCTGACTTGGCTTAGTGTGGTGCACTAGATTCCTGACTTGGCTCGGTGTGGTGCACCAGATTCATGATTTGGCTCGGTGTGGTGCACCAGATTCATGACTTGGCTCGGTCTGGTGCACCAGATTCCTGACTTGGCTCGGTTTGGTGCACCAGATTCCTGACTTGACTCGGTGTGGTGCACCAGATTCCTGACTTGGCTCGGTGTGGTGCACCAGATTCCTGACTTGGCTCGGTGTGGTGCACCAGATTCATGATTTGGCTCGGTGTGGTGCACCAGATTCCAGACTTGGCTCGATATGGTACCCCAGATTCATGCACCATATTCGTGACTTGGCTTAGTGTGGTGCACCAGATTCCTGACTTGGCTCGGTGTGGTGCACCAGATTCATGATTTGGCTTAGTGTGGTGCACCAGATTCCTGACTTGGCTCGGTGTGGTGCACCAGATTCCAGACTTGGCTCGGTCTGGTGCACCAAATTCCTGACTTGGCTCGGTCTGGTGCACCAGATTCATGATTTGGCACGGTCTGGCGCACCAGATTCCTGACTTGGCTCGGTGTGGTGCACCAGATTCCTGATTTCGCTCGGTGTGGTGCACCAGATTCCTGACTTGGCTCGGTATGGTGCACCAGATTCCCTCAATGAAATGCAACTAAATTTGGAGGTAAAGCTGGAAATAATATAGCAACAGTGCCTGCAAAAATTCAGGTCAAAATTCAATTTGTAGCCTAGGTTCCTTGTCGTCGAACTGTCGCACATCCCTGATTTCGGTTGAAAACCCATAAAAAATCACAACCTTACTGAAATGACACGAAACTTTGTGGGCACCTTGGAAATATTATACGTAGTGTGCCTTCAAAAAATCAGCTCAAAATTGGATGGCTAGACCCATTTTCCATATTTTGGGAATTGTTTCGGTTTTCCACTTTGAAAATTGTAAAAAAAAATGGTAAGGTGAAAAATTCTGTAAATTTTTCGTCCCCTAGCTCCCATTTTTATAAGCAACCTTGCACCAAGTGCCAGATCTGGCTCGATCGGTGAGGAAAGGACCAAGGGAATGAGGGAATGGTGCACCGGGCACGGGTCCCCGGATGCACCAGGTGCAAGATCTGGCTCGGTCTGTGCGGAAAGGAACCAAGGGAACGAAGGAATGGTTCACCGAGCGTGGGTCCCCGGGTGCACCAGATTCATGGTTTGACTCGGTTTGGCTCGGTGTGGTGCACCAGATTCATGGTTTGACTCGGTTTGGCTCGGTGTGGTGCACCAGATTCATGACATGGCTCGGTGTGGTGCACCAGATTCCTGATTTGGCTTGGTGTGGTGTACCAGATTCATGACTTGGCGCGGTCTAGAGCAACGGTCTGGTGCACCTGATTCATGGTTTGGCTCCGTTAGGTGCACCATATTCATGACTTGATCTGGTGTGGTGCACCAGATTCCTGATTTGGCTTGGTGTGGTGCACCAGATTCCAGACTTGTCTCGATCTGCTGCACCAGATTCATGACATGGCTCGGTGTGGTGCACTAGATTCCTGACTTGGCTCGGTGTGGTGCACCAGATTCCTGGTTTGGCTCGTTGTGGTGCACCAGATTCCTGACTTGGCTCGGTGTGGTGCACCAGATTCCTGACTTGGCCCGGTCTGGTGCACCAGATTCCTGACTTGGCCCGGTCTGGTGCACCAGATTCCTGACTTGGCGCGGTCAGGAGCACTAGATTCAACACTTGGCGCGGTCTGGTGCGCCTGATTCAGGGTTTGGCTCTGTCTGGTGCCCCTGATTCCTGACTTGGCTCGGTGTGGTGCACCAGATTCATGATTTGGCTCGGTGTGGTGCACCAGATTCCTGACTTGGCTCGTTCTGTTGCACCTGATTCATGGTTTGGCTCCATCTGGTGCACCAGATTCATGACTTGATCCGGTGTGGTGCACCAGATTCATGACTTGGCTCGGTCTGGTGCACCAGATTCCTGACTTGGCTCGGTCTGGTGCACCAGATTCCTGATTTGACTCGGTGTGGTGCACCAGATTCATGACTTGGCGCGGTCTAGAGCACCGGTCTGGTGCACCTAATTCATGGTTTGGCTCCGTCAGGTGCACCAAATTCATGACTTGATCCAGTGTGGTGCACCAGATTCATGATTTGGCTCGGTGTGGTGCACCAGATTCCAGACTTTGCTCGGTCTGGTGCACCAGATTCATGACTTGGCTCGGTCTGGTGCACCAGATTCCTGACTTGGCTCGGTGTGGTGCACCAGATTCCTGGTTTGGCTCGGTGTGGTGCACCAGATTCCTGACTTGGCTCGGTGTGGTGCACCAGATTCCTGACTTGGCTCGATCTGGTGCACCAGATTCCAGACTTGGCTCGGTGTGGTGCACCAGATTCATGACTTGGCTCGGTGTGGTGCACCAGATTCCTGACTTGGCTCGGTCTGGTGCACCAGATTCCTGATTTGGCTCGGTGTGGTGCACCAGATTCATGATTTGGCTCGTTCTGGTGCACCAGATTCCTGACTTGGCTCGGTGTGGTGCACCAGATTCCTGACTTGGCACGGTCTGGTGCACCGGATTCCTGACTTGACTCGATCGGTGCGAACAGGAACCTAGGTTGCAAGGGTCTGGTGCACACAGCACCGACCGTTTGAAGGTGTTGGTGCTGGAAGATAGAGGTTCATTTTGGGTGGCTAGTGACTCGTGAACCGAGGT
Organism: Sophora flavescens; assembly: GCA_030762895.1. Lineage (NCBI taxonomy): Eukaryota > Viridiplantae > Streptophyta > Magnoliopsida > Fabales > Fabaceae > Sophora > Sophora flavescens. Next base: position 7,648 of record JAUPTC010001184.1, read on the forward strand.
TGAAAGTGTTACATTGCATCACCCGTGACTCGTGCATGACCACCGTGCTCGGCACACGTCGCAGATGCACAGAGTACCGATGGGAAAATTTTGTGATACAAGCTTGAGAGCATTCCCATGACCCCCCTAGACTTTTTAGAAGGCATGGTGGAAAAGCAAACCGGTAAACCAGGGTCCACCACATGTTTAAGTATGCTAGTATACCACATTTCGGCTAAAAGTTCCCAAAACTCCAACCCTTTAATGAAATGCAACGAAAGTTGGAGGTAAAGCTGGAAATAATATAGCCAGAGTGCCTGCAAAAATTCAGGTCAAAATTCAATTTGTAGCCTAGGTTCCTTATCGTCAAACTGTCGCATATCCCTGATTCGGTTGAAAAATCATAAAAAATCACAACCTTCATTAAATGCCACAAAACTTTGTGGGCACCTTGGGAATATTATACGTAGTGTGGCTGCAAAAAATCATACCAAAATTCGTTGACTAGACCCATTTTCCATTTTTTGGGAATTGTTTCGGTTTTCCACTTTGAAAATTGATAAAACAAATGGTAAGGTGAAAAATTCGGTAAATTTTTCGTCTCCTAGCTCCCATTTTTATAATCACCCATGCAAAAAATAGGCCAAATTCGACCTCTAGCTCGGAAAAAAAAAGTATGTTTCCCATGCAAAAAGGATATCTTGTGCTGGAAAATGGGTCTTTGCATATTATGCTATTATAGGGTGGGGATCTGCCTGGATATTATATATATTATATATTATATATATAATAGTAGTAGTAGTAGTTGTAGTTGTATTTGTTATCTTGGTGACAGCTAACTCCAACCACCGCTTAGATCGACCTCGGTCGGTGCACGTGATGCCCGATCTGGCTCGGTCGTTGCCGAAAGGAACCAAGGGAACGAAGGAATGGTGCACCGGGCATGGGTCCCCGGGTGCACCAGGTGCCGGATCTGGCTCGATCGGTGCAGAAAGGAACCAAGGGAACGAGGGAATGGTGCACCGGGCACGGGTCCCCGGATGCACCAGGTGCCGGATCTGGCTCGGTCTGTGCGGAAAGGAACCAAGGGAACAATGGAATGGTGCACCGGGCACGGGTCCCCGAGTGCACAGTATCAAATATCTTCTCTATCTCTTGTACCCACCATTCAGCCTTCTCTAGATTTTAATATCCTCGGAATCGTGGTGGCTTCTCTTTTAGGAACGTCATTGTCCTTGCATCTTCAGTTTCGACAACTCTTATTTTATTCTGTAGTTCCTGCTGCTCTTTCTTCATTTGCAGCATCTATGTATTTTGTTGTGCTTGTAGTAACAAGGCAGCAGACATAACTTCCATGATATTACGAGTCTCAGATGACACTCCTCCACCACCGGTATGATTAGCCTCACTATTTCTACCTCCAATAAGTCTCTCGGGAATCATATCACCACTATTGGTATTACGTCCTCTTTCTTGAGCCATGATCCTATTTAAGGAAATCATCAGCTCCCATCCGTATGACATATAATACTACATAAACAAGTATAAAAATACCATATGCCATACCAATGTTAGTTATTGCATCAAGTTCCGACACACTACCCAACTTCTAAGCATAGTCAAAGACACACATCACATATAACATATAATATAACAACGGTCAAAGACACACATCACATATAACTAACAATCACCCTCAAATTACGATATCATCATCTACCCTTAATCTCATACAATTAAACCTTGACGCTAAAGTGATCACTACCAATCCGGTAACACTTCCTTCTTTAGATATATCAGTCAGTCGTTCAAGCGACATGTCCCCATTAACCAGTGCTCAACCTCTTCCATGGGAGAATGCTCATGCAAATTAATGACACTATAGCTAGACGGTATAGTCGGTGCACACCCTTGATCCAGGGTGCTCATCCATAGCAATGACACTATAGCTGCACGCTACAGTCGGTGCACAACCTCATCCTTGGTAAGAATGCTCAGGCAAAGCAATGACACTATAGTTGCACGATACAGTCGGTGCACACCCTAGTTCAAGGGTGCTCATGACTATCAAATGACACTATTGTTGCACGGCCTAAAGAACTTTGGGACCTTGTGTGTTCCTAATACATGGTTGTGAACAACAATACAACTATGTGAATCTCACTAACTCGCATCAATAACAACCTAGTGCCTCAACCTTCCATCTTAGCCCCAACACATACTATATGTCACCTCACATATATGAAATGATTAATTTAGGCTAGACACCTCTAAGTCAAATTATTCTCTCACCCAAACAAAATACCTCTGGCAACATATATCTTTACTTAAAATAAGCTAAGCAATTTATCAAACAAGGCAGATCATGCATAGCACAATAATCAATAAAATATTCAAACATCAAAATAAAACATCACATGCAATAGAATACCTCAACCAGCGTATCACAAACAATTCAATAATCATAAAGTCAGACATCCTCAATATCATAAGATTAACCTAATGTCGATAACCTACAATCCCCAAATCATCATTGGTATTACAGAAAAGGTTTCCAATGCGATTTTGATCTTGTTGATCACTCGACCACTAGTAGGGTTTAGGTCGCCCTACACAATTATTATAATATATACTACTTATCCATTCCGATGATAGGTTGATTCTTTTTCCTCCACCGGAGTTATCAAGGGAATCCCGAATTCGACGTTCCTCGTTATCACACTACACGTTTACCAATTCCTCCTTCAACCAAACAACACAATAACAAATTAATCAACAAAATCACCCTTAATCCTAGAATAGCTAGGTTCGGCCTCCTAATTAAAAATAGTGTTTGGGTTCTTTTCTCATTCCAATCTTTTGGATTCTAGTTCCTATAGTATTAACTAGCATAGATTAATTGTTACCATTCAAAAATATGAAATAAAATCCTCTAACCAATTTGGTTAGGGTTTCGGCCTCATGAGTGAAAATAGGCAAGGAAATTCTTTTGAGTTCAAACTCTTGAATTTAATATCACAAGGCATATTAGAAGCAAGCACAAGCATCATTAATTACAAATTCAACAAAAACATCATACCCACATTCAAAGAGGGTTTCAGCCCTAACTAGGAAAATAGGGTTAGGAAATTATTTTGATTTCAAGCTTCTAGATATAACAACAATAGATTTTGAGGAGTTAAGATCAAGTGTCATACTTTAAAGATTGAACAAAATCTCATTTGCCCAAAAACACCTAGATACGGCCTCACTAAGAAAAATAGGAAGGAAAATGATTTTGATCACAATCTCTTAGATGATGATAGTAGGAGTCATTTAGAGATCATAGCAATTGGTTTCATATTAAAAGGATTTTTCCACAATTTTTTATAATTATTTGAAGTTATAGATCTAGGAATGTAAAACCATGAATTAGTTGATGATCATGGTGATTGATGGATGATTAATGAAGCTGAGATGATTAGGAAGAGATTCCTCACCTTGGAATGAAGAGAAGTGAAAGAGAAATGATCAAGCTTGGAGGTTTCCTTCAAGAACAACAATGGAGTTTTTGTGGTTTTTGTGAAGAAAAGTCTTAGAGTGAAAGGGGAGGGGTTGCGGTTTGGGGGGTATTTATAGGGTAGATCTTAGGCTTTGTTTGGTTCTTAGGATTTAAATTAATGGGTTTTGTGAATATTAAATAATATAATGGTTAACTATGGTTAATAATTAACTTAACTATGGTTACTTTGCTAACTATGGTTAAAATCATGTGGCCAAGAATTGATGGAGGGTGTGGCTGATTTTGGTCCACAAGAATTAGCCTTGGTTCCTTAACCATGGTTAAAATCTAACTAGAATAGGTTAGGTTAAGCTTAGGGGCATTTTGGTCATTTCACCTAAAAACTCATAATTCCTAACATTAATTGCTTCATAAATTGTTGATGAGTCATCCCATAGCTCAGCTCCTCTGGTGTGCCGTTCTATCTCTGCAGTTCCGTTGCCGATTCCGTCAGTTTCCCAATTAGGGTTTTACGCCCGAGTAAAAGCATAATATTTCGTTTTTGGTTGAAAATTTTCAAAATAACCAAACTCGTTGGAAATATGATTTAAGTATAAACCATTTCGTTCACGAGTCAAAATTAGGTTTTCTGATCATTAAAATCTTACTGTCAGTCAAAACACCGATTGTTTTCCGTTCGAACTTTCACCATAATTCGTCCGAGTACACATAATATTTTATTTCTGATCATAAATTTGGAAAGTAGAATTCCTCATGAATAAAATATAAAAAAAGTAAACAAATTTCAGTTTCTGGTCAAATTAGGGTTTTCTGCCAGTTTAAAATTACACTGTCAGTAAAAACATAGACCAGTTTCCGTTTGAGTTTTAAACCCAAAATTTCATCGTAACTTGCTACCATAATATAGATTATGAATATGATTTTTTTTTGCCAAAAGTCATTTTGACTCTCAGATTTAAAATATAAATTATTATATTTTAATCGGTTAAACATCGTAATTAAAAACGGGCTGTTACAGGCTGGGGGATGAGATCACATGGACAACTCACCCTATGATTCATCAAGTGAGTCACCTAGTGTGTAACCAATGTCTTGATGGTTTTACAAAATATATTTGAAAAAATTATCGTAAAATCCTTAGGAAATGTCCAAAATGCCCTTAACTTATCTAACAAATTCCAAATGAGTCCTAAATCATTTTGTACCCAAATGTCGTTCAATTTTTCGTGCAGCCCCTCAAATTACCCAAACACATTTTATTTCACCATTTCCTACACAAAAACACTTTGTTTTCTTCTTACAAAACCCTATGTGTTCTTGAAACTTCTTGACCATTCCATCATTTCTCATCCTTTCTTCATCATTTTGAGGTAGATTCATATGATCCATGATCATTCCTTCCACTCTCTTGATAGATTTCCTTTCATTCATGGTGATTGCTCTAATTTCCATATTCATTGATTTTCATGGTTAAATTCCTAGAAAAGCATCCAATCCTCATTTCAACATTCCAACTACATATTCTTACTCCCCTACGTCATCTTGACACTTTCTATATCACACAAAAATCCATTTGGAGCTTGTTTGCAAAATGGGTTTTTCTAGCCTACACTTTGTTCGTCATTTTCTCATCAACCAAAGGGTAATCTCTCTTTACTCTAGTTAGCAATCTTGTTCCTTGTTTCATTAACTTCAGATATATGTAATTTATTTCAAGTTACATATTCTTGAAAATTCATTTATTAATTCATAGAAATTTGCAAGATTGGATTTTTGGACTTATGATAATTTTCCTAACCTAGCCATGACCTTGTCATCATGTATGTCCAATATGGAAGTCAACCAAAATTCCTAGCTGCCTAATCTATTCCTTGGTCGAGAGCTACCTAAAGTGGTACCTTTGGTTTTTGTTTGTTTTAACTAGGATAATTGTTGATGAAAAAAGGTGAGGGTGATGGATTTGGTTTTGTGGCTTTGTGTATCAAAGAGGAAGTATTGCTTTTAGGAGCTAACCGGGGGGGGGGGGGGGTGAACCACCTCACACCATATTGGTGGGTGTCAAGATGCCTTATATTTGTTTGTGGTTGGAAACCCTAAACTTAGGGTTATCCATTTTGATTGGTTTGGTCCTCTGTGAGGACATGATTATAATATTGGTTGTGGTGTGATTAGTACTTTGGAATTAATATGATTATATGATCATGAACATACTATGTTTGATTAATTTTTTTTATATGCCTTGACTTGAGCAATTTGTTTGAATTGTCATTATGGATATAGCATGAGAATATGGTTATGAGTGTTTTTGGAGAACTGTTATCTTCTCTTGAATCGTGGTCAAGTTTCTGCCACATATGGAACAAATGGGAGTTTAACTCCAATCCCCAAGTTTCACAACAATTAAAGTTGGGATATTGAGACACCCCGTTGTGCCATTAATTATTTATTTAAACTTATTCGTGTTCTTAACGTTAAACATAACCCAAAAATACGAAGAAATTAAAAACTTGATTACAATACATACACTTTTGAAAGTTAAACACACCATAGTTATATTACGGATACAATTATGTTTATCCATCACCATACAGAACACTATTGAGGGCATTCTATCAGTAAGATCCCTCACAGATACATAATTATACAAACTGTTATACTAGGCTGAAAATAAAAACATCTAACAAGACGCACTGGCCTTATACACTAAACTATATTACTAGAATCCACTGCTCCTCCTCCCGCATCAGGTTCATATGGATTTCCATCCAACTCCTCGGCAACTGGTTCTCCATATAGTCTTCTCATCGAATAAAGTAAACATACACAAAATATATAAATAGAGAGATAAGAAACAGTTTTATCATCATAAGTGGAAAAGAATCATAGCATATAATATAACAACAGTCAAAGACAAGCATCACACCTAACTAACAATCATCCTTAATTCACCATATCTTCCTCTACCCTCAATCTCATGCAACTTAACCCTTATGCTGATGTGGCCATCTCTATTACTGTCACATTAGTCAGTAGTCCATATGGTGCAGTGCCAAGGACTTTGTGCCAGAAACTCAGTACGCCACTATTCCCCCATTGGAAATAGCGCATTATGTCGTAGTGCCATAATCCATATGCAGTCGTTCCAAGACACATAGTATTTCTATCCTAGATAGAATACTCAGCGCAACGCATCCAGGACTAAAGAGTATTATGGTAGTCTACCTCGGCATAAACATCCGTAGGGCACTCACCCGCAATATCCGGTATCCAAAATAGGATATCCTTACCTCGTGTGTTACACTCACACAAATGTGAATAACAATGCATCTATATGAATATCGCTAACTCGCATCGGTTACAACTTAGTGACTTAACCTTCAATACAATCTCCACACACATTCCATGTCACTTCTCATCTATCAATTAGTTAAGTTAGGCTTGGCACCTCTAAGTTACATTCATTCTCTCACCCACATACATATCTCTCGAACAACACATATCCTTGCCTAAAAGCCGACTAAGCATGTTATTAACCCAGGCATATCGTACATAATACAATAATCATAAAATATTCAGATAAAATAAAATGTCACACACAGTAGATTGCCTCAACCAGCGCATCACAAATAGTTCAATAATACTAAAGTCAGCCATCATCGAATATTCTAAAATTATCCTAACGGTGATAAACCTACAATCCCCAAATCATCATTGATACTACATAGTAGTTTCCAATACGATTTTGGTATTGTCGATTACTCAACCACTAGTAGGGTTTAGGTCGCCCTACACAATTATTATAAAATATACTACTTATCCATTTCGACAACAGGTTGATTCTTTCTCCCACCTGAACTAGCACTGGAATCACAAACTTTCAGATCATCGTTACTACACCACAATTACCAGATTAACCTTCAACCAGAACAACATAACAACAAATTAATCGAACAAAATCCAACTATGACCAAATTAAGTTAGGTTCGGTCATGACAAAAAAATAGGGCTAGGATTATTTTCTCAATTCCATCTTTTGGATCCTAGTTACTAGAGTATTAACTAACATAGATCAAGTGTTACAAGTTAAAAATTTGAAACAAAATCCTCTAACCAAAATGTTTAGGGTTTCAGCCAAGAGAAAAAAAAAATAGTTAGAAATTTCTTTTGCTCACAAACTCTTGGATCTATAACCTAGAGACCTTAACTAGTTTAGACAAGTCATCATTCAAGTAAAAATTGAAGAAAAACTCAATTACCCACACATCTAGGGTTTCGTCCAAGGAAAGAAAACATGGCTAGAAATTTATTTTGATTCTAATCTCTTGGATTTAGAATATAGAAACCCTAGATAGCTTATAATCAACCTCATCTAAGTTAAAAATTGAACAAAATCTCCTTTGCCTACAAGTACATAGATTTGACCAACATAGGGAGTTAGGGTTAGAAATTTATTTTGACTTCAAGCTTCTAGATTTAACAACTAGAGGTAGTAGAGAGGTAAGATCAAGTGGTAGAACACTCAAAACATTTTTCTATGATTTTTGGTGAATTTATGAAAAACTAGATCTAGGAATTGAAATTTGAGAAATAGTTGATGAAAATGGAAATTTTTTGAGGATTAATGAATCTAAGATGATGAGGAATGGAATCCCCACCTTAGAATGAAGAGATTTGATGCAGAACTTGAAGAAAAATGAAGAACTTAGCAAGAACAACTATGGAGTTCTTAGTGTTTTTGGAAGAAAATGACTTGGAATGAAATGAAATCTGGCTAAGTGTGGGCAGCCGTGAGGTTGAGTGAGTGAGGAGGGGGGGGGGGGGTATTTTGGTCCAAAACACTTAAGGGCAAGGTTGGAATTACTTAGAAAGTTTAAGGGTAAAATAGTCTTTTCATAGTATAAAATATCTCGATATTTATTTTGTCATGATGGATTGCATTAAATGCTTGTAACCTCGCATTTAATGCTTGTCCCCTCAGTCTCATCAGTCACTTCCATCACCTCAACTCCGTATCTGGCTCCGTCGTTTATCCGATTTAGGTTTTACGTGCGTTTCCTTTGAAGATTTCACCCAAATAAAATATAAGATTTTATTTTTACCCGGAAATTTTCAAAAAAACCAATATCATTGCAAATATGATTTAAACCTAAGCTGTTTCGTTCACAAGTCAAAATTAGGTTTTTTGATCAGTAAAATCTTACTGTCAGTGAAAACGCAGACCGGTTTCCGTCTGAATTTTCAACCCAAAATTTCATTGTAACCCTCTACCATAAGATAGAGTATGAATATGATTTTTTATTATCCAAAATCATTTTCTTGGTCTCACATAAAAATATAAATAATGATATCTTAACCGGTAATACCGCATATATAAAAAGCAGGGTGTTACCTATGAACAATGACAATTAAAAAAGGAAAAGAACAAGTTCTTGAGATATGAAATTATGCAATTACTACAAGGAGATATTTAATTAAAATTATACTCGAAGTGACATTAATGCAAAATATGTATTAAACGGGAAAGGTTAATGTCTGTTAACCAAACTTAACGTTAAAAAGGAGGCGGTGGCAGAACTGTAATTATCAGGGTTATTTAAATCACTTTAAACATCAGTTGTTTAAACAACTGACGTTTAAAGTGTATCTTTTACGTTAGTTATTTACACAACAAACGTAAAAGATGACTTTTAACGTCTGTTGTTTTAACAACTGACGTTAAAGGTTGTTTTGAATTTTTTTAAGCAAGTATATGTTAATCCGTGCTCCTCTTCATCACTCTCACTCTGTCCTAACCATTTGTCTCTTCATCACTCTCACAGCGCACGAGCTCATCTCTCCACCACCACCCGCGAGCTCCTCTTACCACCGTGAAGTACTCTCCTCTCCTCTTTCTCTCTCTATCTCTCTCTTTGAACCTTTACTCTCTGCCCTAACTCTCTGCCCTTTAATCTCCTCCCTTTACTAACTGCCCTAACTCTCTCTATCCATCTCAATCTCAATCACCGAGACTTAGATGTCGTACCACCACCACTGAGCACTCACTCTCTCCTTCTCCTCTCTGTGAACGCCCTTTGAACTTTGTGGTAAGCTTAACCATGACAAAACTCTGTCATTCTTTATTTTTCATATATGTTTGTTGCTGTAAGTTTTACTCTGTGGTAAGAAGCTTTTGCTCACAATGGATTTTGCTTTCAGTTTCTGGGAAGGGTATGAGGCTTGGAAAGGGAAGCAATTTGTTCTGGAAAAGCGTCCTAACAGGTTTTTGTTTGTATCTTTCTTCAATATGGAATAAATGCCTCTGTTCTACATGCCTATGTTATTTTCTTTATATTATAGGTTGAAACTTTTTCCTAAAATTTTTGAAATTTTTCTTGTTGCATTTTCTTGCTGTGTTTTTGGGTTATGCTTGTTTGAATCTTTGTGTATATGCTTGTTTGAATCTTTGGGTTATGCTTGTTTGAACTTTTGTTAATATTTTTTTAAAAAAACATGATAGATTTTGAATCCACCATATTGGTTTTTTTCTTTTTAAAAATAAAAGCATGATAGATTTTGATAAGGATGGCCATAGGTTGGGTTGGGTTAGGTGGGTTCAGAGAGAAAAAGAAAGTAATTGGCTAGGTGAGCTAAGTTTTGTGATATTGGTTGTCAATGTGGCTTGGTGTGAATAAGTAATGACACAAACTAGGGTTAAGGGTGCATCCTATCCTCAGCTTAATTTCATGAGAATGAATGCTAAATGAAATTATATTTTAACCTAACAATTAATATCTCCATTTTGACTGAGGTTATGTGACTGAGGTAGTGGTGTATATATATCTACATAACCTATCTAGCTAAAGATCATAGTTGGATGGTTTGTAAATGCACAAGTGATGAGTATTTGAAGGGAGTGAAAGAGTTTATAGAATTTGCTCAAAGGAATGTCCTAATAGTAAAGGAATGTTCTGTTGTCCTTGTGTCAAATGTTTGAATATAAGGAAATGTACGGTCAATGTTATACGTACTCATCTTATTTGTTTTGGGATTTACTTGAATTATACATGTAGATGATGATGAGATTCAAGTCTCAAGTATGCTTCCGTGAAGAACATCTCCACCCATGTTCAAGAATGAAGATATGAAATGTGTTTTGATGATGATCATATTGATTGAAAATGTTGTAATCGTTTTGACGTTTTATGTTTGCTTTTCTAGATTTTGATGTAAGTCATGAGTAACTTAGTTTGATTAGATGGCTTAACAAAATTAAGAAGATAATAATGCTAAACCTAAAAATAGAAATCAATTAGAGCTATTATCAAATGCCAAATGTTGGAACATATTTTTAAGGTATAAGTAATCACATAAATAGTTGTATCTTGGTCTACTTTGAGGAAAACATGAAATTCCTTCAAGAGTATTCAAATACCAACTCATGTATGCCATTACAAATGAAATTTGGCAATTTTTGAAGGGAGTATTCGAATACCTCTGTGAGTATTCGAATACTACCCATTCTGTTAAGTTTGTTGGATTCTGTTACAGGGAGTATTCGAATACCCTGTATGAGTATTCCAATACTCACCCAAAATTTCAGCAAACTTCAACTTTTTCAGCTCCAATTGAAGTCTATATAAAGGGTATGTGTTTAAGAGTTTTAAAATTAAATCATATGAAAAAATGTATTGTTATGATGCCAAAATAGAAAGCCATCTATTCATCCTTTGTTACAAGTGATCTAGAAGCTACAAGCTTTGATGCTGTGCTAGGATTTTATCTTCTACTCAATTTGTTTTCTGAGTTTTGTATTGGGAGTGTGGATCCCATGGTTCTCAAGGGTGAGGCATCTCTTGAGGGGCATAAATCATTGTTGGTGAGGTATCCATCATAGTGGCCTTTGGAGAAAAATCTTTTGTTGGTGAGGAATCCTTCAAAGTAAGGGTGAGGAATCCATTTGTTGGCAAGAGTGTGGTGTCTCTTGTGGTTATTGTTGGTGAGATATCCAACAAGGTGTAAGGGTGAGGCATCCCTTAGTGAGTTGTTGGTGAGGTATCCAACAAGTTTCAAGAGTGTGGTACATGTGGTATCTCTTGAGAGTGTGGTACATGTGGGTGGGGTATCCTACAAGGGAGAGTGACTTTTGTAAGGAGTGTGGTATCTCTTGTACAAACTTTGTCATAGTGAATTTCTCCAAGAGGATTCTTGGGGAATGGACGTAGGCCACTTAGGTTATGGGCCGAACCAGTAAAATACTTGTGTCACTTTCTCTATCCCTACTCTCTCTACTTTCTTACAATCTTTATTATCGTATGCATGATTCTTTATGTTATATGCTTACGATACTATAGTGTATGATTGTTTTATGATACTATCTCTTAGCTTATATAATTGAATATCTTTATTTAAGTGCATTCTTGAATTGCTATTGCAACTGCTTCTTGCTTAAGCTTCAAGGAAAGTTTACTCTCTTGCTACTCCATTTGAAAAAGGGAACTTAAACATTTGCTTTTCGAAAAGATTTAAAAAGGTCAATTCACCCCCCCCCCCCCCCCCTCTTGAGTAAGAACAGTTTCCACATCTTACAATACAAGATGGATATGGCATGGTGATGTGTTGTTAAGTACTAAGCCATGTGTCTCCCAAAGTGAGGACTTTGACGTAGATATGGAGGATGATCGAGTAGAGGACATGATCTGTGATATTGGACAAGAATCTTATCAGCAAGCACATGTGTATGAAAGGTTGTGCAGTGATGCGGATAAGCCTTTGTACTACTCATACACGGTTGTCGGTGGTGTTAAAATTAGTTTGTGTGAAGACGAGAAATGGTTGGAGCGATAAAAGCTTCACCGAATTGCTTGAATTATTGAAAGACTTGCTTCCAAAGGGAAACACATTGCCTGGGCGTAACTATAAGGCCAAGAAGGTATTGTGTCCGATGGGTATGGAGTATAAGAAGATACACGCATGCCCCAATGATCGCATATTGTACACAAGTGATTATGAAGATAATCATGATTGCCCCAAGTGTGGGTTATCACGCTACAAAGTGAAGGATGATGATGATGGTGATGATTTTGATGATTTGATTTGTGAAGTAAAAAAAAAGGTTCCTTCTGCGAAGGTGTTGTGGTATCTTCCAATAATTCCAAAGTTCAAGCGATTGTTTCCTAATGTGAAAGATGCAAAGAATCTTAGATGGCATCATGATGATAGGAAACATGATGGACATGTTTGCCATCCGGCTGATTCTGTGCAATGGAAGAAGATTGATACTTTGTTTCCGGATTTCGTCTATGAGCCAAGAAACCTAAGGCTTGGACTTGTTACGAATGGAATGAATTCATATGGTAACTTAAGTAGTATTCATAGTTCATGGCCTGTTCTCTTGACAATTTACAACCTACCTCCTTGGTTGTGCATGAAGCACAAATACATGATGTTATCTATGATGATTTCGGGGCCAAAGAAACAGGGAAATGACTTAGATGTTTATCTAAGTCCCTTGATTGAAGACTTGAAAAACTGTGGGTCGAAGGTGTTGATTTAGTTGATGGGTATTCTCACGAGACTTTCAAGCTGCGTGCCATGTTATTTTGCATCATCAATGACTTTCCAGCATACGGGAACTTGTCCGGGTACAGTGTTAAGGGGCATAAATCATGCCCTATATGTGAAGAAGGCACATGCTACACTCAGTTGCATCATGGAAGGAAGACGATTTACCTTGGACATCAGAGATTTCTTAGATGTGATCACCCATATCGTAAGATGAAAAAAGGTTTTAATGGATGCCAAAAGACTGAAAATGCTCCGACGGCCTTAAATGGAGAGCAAGTTTATCAACGGGTGAAGCACGTCAATGTTATCTTCGGCAAGGCCAAAAAGAAGGCTAAGGTTACTGAGAAAAACATATGGAAGAAGAGGTCGATATTCTTTGATCTTCCATACTGGTGCAAGTTTGATGTCAGACACTATTAATGTGATGCATGTGGAGAAAAATGTGTGTGATAGTGTGATCGGGACGCTTCTAAACATTCATGGCAAGACAAAGGATGGTGTGAATGCTCGTCTTGATTTTGTTGCGATGGGTATACGAAAGCAGTTAGCTCCAGTTGTTGAGGATGGTAAGCAGACATATTTGCCTCCAGCATGTCATACTTTGTCAAAAAAAAAAGAGACAAAGTTTGTGTGAGTGTCAAGAGGCTTGTCTCAAGTGATCTCATATTAGTTGGCTTAAAGTCTCGTGATTGCCACATCTTGATGCAACAACTTCTGCCCGCGGCTATTGTTGTGACTCCGGCAAGTGTACCGGGTCGTCGCAAGTAATAAAAATAAACACGGTAAGTAATTACCGAGGTCGAACTCAAGGATTGGGTTACCAATTCGACTAATCCGCGGGAAGTCGGATACGTTCGGTCAAGTTACGGAAGAAGGTGGTTGAGAGAAAGAGAATAATAGCGAAATTCAACTAACAATCTAAATAAACTAATTAACTAAAAATCAGAAAACTAAAATGTCCAAGGTCACAAATCCACCTACCCAACATGTATACCCAAGTGATGATGAATTCCTCCCTAAGTTCAATTGCAATGTCAACCGGGACCCCTAAATTCTCCTAAATCCACTCTCGTGCTCATTAGGACGTATTCGACGATTGGATTAATTACTTACTAGGTCTCATAATCCTAATCTTGAATTCTGTTAATTCTTGTTCCCTAAATGGTTGCACTAATCTCCTAAATCCACTTTCGTGTTTATTATTCGATTAGTGATCCTAATTCAAGTTCTAAACGCGAATCGCTGACTAAGCCTCATCACGTTAACAAGTCAATCACGCAACACATATGATTAACACAATCAAATCAGAATTAGAAAACATTTATGATCCCGATTCAAGTTCTAAAATGCGAATCGCTGACTAGGCCTCATCGACGTTTAACTGATCAATCACGCAAACATATGATCAAACATTCAAATCAGAATCGAGAAAACAAGAATTGAATTAAAGGAGAAAGACATACATCATATAGAATCTACACTGCCATGGGTGGCTTCATCGTTCCCCCGGACGACGGGGATTAGTTCCTCATGCTCATAGACAAGCGATCGGACGTAATCACCATCATAAAATAAGAAGAAAAACAGAAAAGGAGACGCAGCTCCAAGGAGAAAATAAGGATTCGTAACTACTGCCCTAACCTAAGTGGAAAACTGCCTCCTAAAGTTCGGATCCCCCTCCTTCTTTCTGATCTGCAACAGCCTTTAAATAGGAATCCTGATCTGCGCTCGCTCGCGAGGCGAGCAGTCATTCGCGAGGCGAGAATTAAAATTGGCGCGCTTTCAATTTGAACTCTCGCGAGGCGAAAGAGTGTTCGCGGGGCGAGCCTTCAATTCTGGGCTGTGTCCTTCATCACGGCTGGGTCGTGATGGTCTCTGACTTCCATGGTCTTCATTCTCTCGCGAGGCGAGCGTCCTCTCGTGGGGCGAGTCTTCAAACCTTAAACTGCCACGGGCGTGGTATTCATCACGGCTTGGCCGTGATGGTCTCTGTCTTGCAGGTCCTTATGATCTCGCGGGGCGAGCATACACTCGCGAGGCGAGTGTCTCCAGACTTGCAACTTTCACTGCTTTTCGACTTTCCTTGACTCCCGGAGCTTCACTTATTTAACCCGAAACAACAAAAGCACCCACAAGCGTAATTCTATTCAAAATAACCTAAAAACTACACAAACGACGCAAAACGAGTCAAAGTCCAACTTAGGAAGAAAACAAGGCAAATTTGGGCGAAAACGAGAGTGAACTCGAATAAATTGGCACATAAACCCTAGTTTATCTAGTCATAAAACTAGATAAGCCAGAGGCTTATCAGCTATTCGTTGTATTGCTCCTAAAAATGTGAGACATGCCATTACTAGGTTGTGCTCATTCTTCAATGTTATATGTAGCAAAGTCGTTGACCCCCATAAGTAGGATGAGTTAGAAGTTGAGACTGCTACAATCTTGTGCCAATTGGAGAAGTATTTTCCTTCCTCGTTTTTCGACATCATAGTTCACTTAATTGTTCATTTAGTGAGGGAGATTAGATTATGTGGCCCCGTTTTTTTGAGGTGGATTTACCCAGTTGAGCAATACATGAAGATCTTGAAAGGGTATGTGAAGAATCCACACCATCCCGAAGCATCTATTTTTCAAAGGTACGTTGCAGAAGAAGCTATTGAGCTTTATTCAGACTACCTTCATAACACGGATCCTATAGGGGTTCCTAAGCCTCGTCATGATGAGAGAAGATGTCAAGGTAAGGGTACACATGGTTTAATGATTAATAACAAGGGTCGGGAGGAAGTACTTCAAGCACATTTGTATATATTGAATAACATTGATATGGTTCAACCTTACTTTCGTGATCACAAAATAAAAGTCAAGGAAGAAAACCCTCGAATGAACGAAAAGTGGTTGTTGAACAAGCATAACAAGACTTTCTTATAATGGTTTAAAGATGAAATCCTGAGGGATGGTAGTACTGTTTCTGACGAATTAAAATGGCTAGCATGTGGGCCTAGCTTTAATGTCATATGTTGGAGCGGATACGACATCAATAACTTTTCCTTTTATACAAAGGAACAAGATAACATGAGTACCATGCAAAATAGTGGGGTTATGATTATGGCCGATATTGCACCGATACCATACTTTAGAGCCATTGAAGAGATTTGGGATCTCGATTACACTAAGCTTACGGTGTCGATTTTTAAATGTAAGTGGGTTGATAGTAAAGGTGGTGTACAAACCGACGAATAGAGGTTTACATTGGTAGACCTTTTCAAGTTAGGTCATACAAATGAGCTTTTCATCATGGCTTCCCAAGCAAAACAAGTGTTTTACATCACTTATCCTTCTAACAAAAGGTTGTCTGTGGTTCTCCAAGGAAAAAGCATGAATAATAGTAGTGATGAAAATCAAGATTCAACTCTTGATATTCCTAAGACTCCTTTCTCAACAAACATGCCTACTATCATTGAGGAAACACAGGTGGACGATGTACATGCTACTCGTGATGATCATCACGATGGGATATTGATATAGCTAAATTAAACTTGAACATAGTGTAAGTTTAGATTTATTTTTATTTATCCATGTTAGTTTAGATTTATTTTTATTTATCCATCTGTATTTATCTTTATCTTTATTTATCCGTGTTAAAATAACCTAATTTATTTATTTATTTTTCTGAACAGGCATACACATGGATAAAGCTGACATCCCACATGCACGAGAAGGGTCGGTGGCACCTACGCCTGTTGAGAGTGTATGTTTTATTTATACATATAATTTAATTAATTAGGCTCATATTCTTTATTTATCCATGTTATACATAACCCTCTAATTTAATTTTTATTTGTCCAAACATGCATCACAAAGTAAGAAAAAATGGGGTAGAGCAGCCACTAGTCTGAAAAAGTTAGAAAATGCTAGGCTCAGTGGTCAGAAGCTTGAGGTATGGTTTGATGATAAACTGACTCCCCAGGTACCCTATGCTAAGCAATTTACAACTTGGGTATCTAAGGAAGCTAAGGAGCACACTAGCATCCTACAGAAGGATTAGGAAGAAGTGCCACAGAACATTAAGGATCAGATTTGGGAGGCTATCACGGTATTTTACTTTCACACTCTTTTGATGTACATTATTAAAGAATAATTTGAGTTCTAATTCCTCCTCTTTGTTATGTATTTAACGTGTAGATAGCGTGGACCGTGCCGAATACGGAAGTGCATAGGGCGAAATGGCTCTCACTGGCGGCAAAGCGTTGGAATGGGTTTAAGAACGATCTTAATAGGCACTACGTATTCGGACCGAGGGACCACAAAGAACTTTTTATAAACTACCCGTACATTGATAGGGAGACGTGGGATAGTTTTGTTAGGAGCCGACATACAACTTCATTTATGGTTAGTTGAAGTTAATTTACTTATCCATTTTAGAGTACATTTAAGTAAAGAAAATTTATTTAACTAAATTTATTATGTGTTTTTGTTTTAACAGGCTAAAAGGGAAAGGGGTAAGAGTAATCAAGGAAAGAACATTCACACCCACACATTGTCTCAAGGTGGGTACTCCACTAAGATTAAGGAGATGTTGGCGGATAAGTTGAGGGACTTACATGAGAAGCTGAATGAGAGGATAGCAACTGGAGAGATGCCTGAGGACACAGTTTTTGAACCTCCATCTCCTATCACCCGCAAGGATGTTTGGTTGGAGGGCCGAAGGACAAAAAAAGGAGATTTTAAAGCTGAAGCAACACGCACTGTGGCAGAAAGGATTGTAAGTAACAAACTAACTGCATTGGTAGTTGATATTTGTATATATTAATATTTTTAACACATTGCCTTACACATTTTTAATTTCTTCATTGTAGGAGGAGCTTAAGGAAAAATGCTCCCAGGGCTCATTCGTCCCACATGGACGCCGAGATATCTTGATCACTGCCCTAGGCAAAGACGACCACCCTGGTCGGGTGATTGGTGTTCCAGGGACGGTGGGCATCAAAAAAATTTATGGTACAAGCGCTTCACGTATGCGGGTCGATAATGAGGAGCGCCTTAGAGAAGAGGTTAAATAGCAGCTCATTGTCGGTCCGACCTTTACAGATCAGTCGACGAGCCGCTTCCTATCAAATCCATTCTTCAAGAAGATGCTTATAAAGGAGCTTTCCTCCACGGGTTCCCAGGACACAACTGGAGTTGCACAACCTTCACATGTGAGCACAAAAGAGAGTTGTCAAAAGGCACATGTGGAGATGGATGACTTGTCACGGAGGGAGCGGGAGTTGGAGGTAAAACGGCAAGAGCTTGAGTTGGCGCGGTGGAAGTTCGAGTTGTCCTGGCAGGTATATTCATAATGATCATATTTATCAATTAATTACTTATGTTTTTTTATTCACAACTACTTATATACTTTCTTTATTTAAAATTTAAGGCATAGCCGATGTCGTTGTCTCCCATCACTCGTATGTTCTCTCTTGGTGAGGATTATAGATACGAGGTGTTTGAATGCCCGTTGGAACACTATAGATGGGTGGCACGCCCAAATCAAGAAATAGAATTTAAATTCTGTGGTGATGATATTGGGCACTTTTACAAATATGGCGAGTGGCTAGCCAGCACGGTTGTGAGTCTTTGGTCCATGTAAGTTAATTTTAATTTTATAATTGATTTAATTTTTATATTTTATTTCAATTTTATAATTTATTTCAATTTCAATATATTACGTAATTAACATACACTTATTTCATATCTTAGGTATCTGAATCGTCTTCAAGTCGAGAGGGGCTCCAACCTTTATGGCTTCTTAGACTCCTTAGTCCTTGTGACTGATTTCTTTGTCGTTGACCATAAAGTCAGTTCATACATTGGAAGCTTAGTGGGAGGTGATCGGAAAGAAATATATCTAGCACCCTACATAATGAAGGGTCATTGGAAGTTGCTCATACTTCATCTGTCTAGGCATACTGTCATATTCTTATGCTCTCTCCACCAGAACCCACCATGGGAGGTGGTGGAACCTATCAATACGTAAGTAATTAATACTCTATTTTATTACACATATAATGAATTGGTTAATTGACATGAATATTTTGTTTATGATAGCACGCTGAAGGCATGTAGCATAAGTTGCACCAACGGGAGAAGTAGGACTACTAAGGCAAAAGGAAATCCTGACTGGATTATCCTCAAGGTTTCTAGTTTATTAAATAGTTATTAATATTATAATTACTAATATATATATATATATATATATATATATATATATATATATTCAACTGACATTAAATTTCATTTATTTTGTAGTTTTGTCATCAGCCAGACGGTTGGTCATATGGTTATTATGTGATGCATCATATGCTGAACATAGTCTCCGCATCTATTACAGAGGGATGGAGGAAGGTAACCACTTAAACAACTTATTTAATTATATATTTTAGTTTTGGTGATGACTTGAGTTAATGTTATTGTTAATTATTTGAACTTGTGCAGGCTTTTAGCGATCAATCTCCTCTTAAAAAAGAAGATTTTATAGACTTGAGGATGCGACTTTCAGAATTCTTCTTTAAGTATGTAACAGCCCGATTTTCAGATATGTTGTATTAACGGCAAAGATATATTTATTTATATTTTTATCTGAGACCTAGGAAATGATTTTGAAGAAAACAAAATCATATCTAGAACCTACTCTATGGTAGGAAGCTCTGGTTAAAATTTGGGTTTAAAACTCAGACGGAAACCGATCTGCGTTTTACTGACAGTATAATTTTATACCGGCAGAAAACCCTAATTTGATCCGAAACTGAAATTTATAGAATTTTTATATTATGTAGGTGACGAATCCTACTTTCCAAATTTATGATCAGAAATAAAATATTATGTTTATTCGGACGAATTTTGATAAAAGTTCGGACGGAAAACAGTCGGTGTTTTCACTGACAGTAAGATTTTAATGATCAGAAAACCTAATTTTGACTCGTGAACGAAATGATTTATATTTAAATCATATTTATAACGAGTTTGGTTGTTTTGAAAATTTTCAACCGAAAACGAAATATTACGCTTATACGCGGGCGTAAAACCCTAATCGGGAAACCGACGGAGTCGAAAATGGAACTGCAG